>JARHVA010002932.1:787500-982500 GCA_037957365.1 Torreya grandis | reverse complement strand
TTGTATTTTAACTTTGTATGGATTTTTAAGATTCCTCATCCATACGGATTTGGAATGAAAAATCATGAGAGATCTAATGATACACACAAATACGATATATTATAAGGCTAAAGGAAACTAAGTACCCAAAGACAAACATGGACTAGGAAACTTAGGGTTAAAGATGATCTAGCATGTGATCTCAAGTCTCAACCATGCATATACTTAGTTTAAGAAAAAGGAAGAATGGAAAAAGGAGATCCAAAAGGTGGATTGGTAAAAGGAGATTATGATGAGATACATTGTATGCTAGTTGATCACATGGTAAAAAGGAGACAAGGACTAAAGGGAACATGGTTTGTATAACAAAGTCACAATGATAATTATCTGTCAAAAATAGAAATAAGAAATAAAAAATCATGAAGGCAAGAAGTGAGTTCTGAGAAAAACTAAAGAAATAAAGAGAAGACAATGATAAATAAAGACAATTATATGCAAATATAAATGATAATATAATGAAGATATAATACAAAAATGTAAAATTAATATATAATAAAATATTAATTTGACACAAAATAAAATCATATAACAAATAGATACAAATAAAATTGGAGAACACGTCATGTAAAATCACCATGCGTGTGCTCATATATATTAATAAATGTACCCACACATTATCCAAGACATTAAATAAATATATATGAAGTTGGATATGAATTTATGCTGTCTCATGAATCCTCAATGAAAACTAGGAAAATAATTCTCTTCTAATCTCCTCAACTAAAAAAGTAGGTATACTTTATGAATTGTGCTAAGGGGGGAAATTAGGCAAGGGATGCTGAAGAAAATGTATGGGAGTGGTATTTATGAGAGATGTAAGAATCACTGGTAGAGAAGGATCCATGGGTGAGGGAAGGTCCACAAGTGAAGGAATCATAGGTGGAAGCACAAAAGGTGATGAAAGGACCATATGAGGGGATGGATCCACTAGAGGTGGAGCAATGGGAGAAGAAAGAGAATCCTTATTATGGGGATGACCTATGGGTGGAATAGAAGAATGTTTGGTAATAGCTATAATGTGAACCTTAAGGTGTTTTTGAAGGATGTGGCAATGATCAATGTTATGGGTGCCATATTGATGCCATATATAATACACCTCACCATATTTAGTTATATATTTAGGTAAAACCTTTGGGGTAGCCATGGATTTATCTAATGAATGAAAGGAAGGACAAAAAGTATCAATATACTATCACAACTTGAAATAATGGGTATAAGAATGATTATTTGTCCCATGGAACCAATAAATATGCTTGTGAGTGGTCTTATGAGAATTACTCATAGAAGGAGGTGTAACAAGAGTGGAAGAAGTTGGAGAAGACTCTTCAGCCCATTTAGTGGGCAATGGAACCATCTTAGGCAAGGGAAGAAAACCATCACCAAGGGAAGGTGGTGATGGAGGAAGATATAAACCAGGATCAATGAAAGAAGCAATGAGAAGAGAAATAGAGGTAGAATAAAAAATAATACGAGTATGAATAGACTCAAATATAAAAAGAGAAAGAATGGGCTCAACTATAGTAGGAATGAGAATGGGTTATGATAAGGGCTATACTAAGGGAAGAGTAGGATCTATAGAAGGTATAAGAAGGGTCACACTAATCTTAGGAGTAAACTAAATATGGTGATCAAGGTACTTAGAAAAATTTTAAGGCTTGGTCATAACATGATCCATGAGCACACTCTTATGAGGATACTTACAAACTAGAGGTGTTGGCACCATATCTAGCCTTGGTGGATTAGAGATGTAGAGAATGAATATTGTTACTCAAGAACCTTGATATATGCTCACAAATTTTTTTAATTGGTTTGACTGGTTCAATAAATATCTATAGAAACATACTACTAAGTTCCTAAAAATGTACAGGGTTGACTAATTTAACCAAGTAGTCTGGATCGAATGTTTGAAAGTCTAAAAACCTATACTAGGTCAACAAGGTTGATCTAGTAGCCAGTACCTAAAAACTTGCACACAAAATTTAGATCTGGGTCGATGCAATTAACCTGATATGACAAATACATGATAAAAATAATGAAATAAGGTGAACAAACTTTTACAAGGGATAATTCACATCAAGTTCACTAGAATGTATGCAATCAAAAATTCATCATGTCTATAAATAAATCTTAGCTTGGATAAGATAAATCATACCTACACTTTCGACTGAGAATACATTTGTTAAGTAGGAGCATGACCAAGATGGGGATATACTATACCCAATTAGGTGATTACTTGTCATAATACACCATGCTAGGAAGTGTTCCAAATATTAAACTCAAACATAAACATACAACAACCCTAAAAGTGTCCTATGTTTAATTTTCACATTATATCTAATAAATAAAAAAGTAAATCTAATCTAGTTCACGCAAAATTTTGTGGCACAAAGTGGGGGTTATAAACAAAACAAAATAAACTAAACATGCATATAATACATATACTCATGTCAATGTATATAAAATCTTAATGCAAGGGAGAAAAGCACAAATCCATTATCTATCTACTCTTAAAAAGGAAAAATAAAGTTAAGAATACTTACCTTTGAAGATGAACCCACTGAGCCTCATTCTCTCCCTTGGCCAAGGTGCTTGACAAGAGATTGTTTTGGTATGTAAGGATAACAAAGACAAATCATCTCTATGTTACACAAATAGTCTATGCATCCAAAATACTTCTCCACAAGACAAGATTTTTATTTCCAAAGAAAGTATGGAACCCTAAATTTATTACACAAATATAATGTTCAATAAGCAGATGTTCATTCACACTTATTATTATTCACTTCTCTATCCTCAATATTTTTGAAATTAACTTGTATATATATGTGGATCTTGCCCCAAATCCTTCCAAATATGTTAGCTATACAGGGTCAACCTAGTTGACCCTGTATGTTTTTGGGAGATAAATCACTAGGTCTCAAGCTAGGTTGGCTAAAGGGCTAAAAACACTCCAAGTGAAAAATATCCCTAAATAGTATAGGGTTGATCCAGTCAACCCTATATAGTAATCAAATACTGAAAACTATAAATAGTCGACCCAGTCTACCTAATATAGTCAATTGGTGAAAGGAGGTCAAGGCAAGAAAAAGGAAGATAATGATATGACAAATGTTTGGAATAGGTAAAATTGAGAAAAATAAGCTTAGGGTAAATGTTTTTAGGAGAAAAGTGTGTATATGGAAAGTGAAAAAATGGAAAATAAATCACTAATGGTCTACCCACCGCTTTCTTAATGTACCCATTAAGGCATGCACTAAGAGAGATTGCGACTTGATGGGTTCTTGCAAGATAGAAAGTGTCATTAATTCATAAAAGTTTGAAAATATTATGTGCATATAAGGACATGCTACTGACTATTCATACCTAGTTGATGGAGATGGACTTGTCAACTGAGACCTTATCATTGAACTTGTGGCACATTCTACATGAAAGGTAACTATTTCCTGATAGGTACTTGAGGAACATTAGAACCTATGTGTTTCTTAAATCCCTATTTGGAAGTGGATGTATGTTGGATATTTTAAATATATTATTGAATAATACTTGTATGTTATTTTTTAGACATCATTTGGTTGTGGATCAACATGTAATTCTGTGACTGAAGAGGTATGTTCACTGTTACCTAGTGAGATGGAACATTGGTTACCTCATGTTAAGGTGGAAATATATTTGGCATCTACTACATGGGTATGGTTAATAGTGCTTATTGTTATGTAATATTACTCGTCACTTATTGGGGTAGATTAAGATTCATCAAATTTTGTGGTGGCATGGCACTGGTCATTTGATGACTACTTAATAGTTATTATTGAGTGCTTGAAAAAGTAGTTGGTTGAGGATTAGAGATATTTATCTAATGTTGGGAAGTATAAAATACTACCACATAAGTTTTAAAAAGATTAATGGTTTTGTTTAAAGGCATTTTTGGTTGTTGACTTCTTATTTATGTGGTAACACCACTTTGGTATAAATTGGATGTTTCTTGCAGATTGTCCACTATGTTCTGCACACTGTTATGCATAGAAGTAGAAGACACTCCATCTATGGTCAGGGTATTGAATATGTTTTATCCTAAAGCATTTTTCATAATTAGGTCAAAACCTTGATTATATTAACCTATCAACTCAAATAAGACTCATATTAAATGGAGTGATTGAATATGAGGTGCATTTGACATGGTCATATGATTAAATTTACACGTTAAGTTTTGCTATGTCTAGTATGTTATCTAGATTTGATTGAAATGGTCCTCCATGAGGCCTCTTTGTGTTACAATGATACATGGATCATAATACAACATTTTTACTATGGCATGAGGGTTTATAGAAGAGGCATGATCATTTTTATAATTATAAGACATGTTTTAAGGCCCTCTTACTAGACTTGCATAATTATCTTTCCCTACCTTTATGGCTCGGTTAGGATCATAAGTTGATGGCATGGTCATGTAATAAGGTTATTTTTGGATGTTTTATGAAACTATAGGTATGCTAGCTAAATATTTTTTTGTTTTTTCTTGGTCTTGTTCCATGTAAGGAGGAGCACTAACTAGATAATTAGCTAAAGGATCTCGACTCCATTAGCCTATTTAAGTATTGTATGGTGGTTAAGAATCCATTTACCAAATGAAATCATCTCTATAAGGGTCTTGAAAAAATTTATCTTGTGTGCTAACATTTACATATCTTGGATTGTACATAGTTCCACTATGTGTGTAATGATCCATGGTTAAGTCTATGACAAATATTTCATAATAAGATGGAATTAGAGTTCTAAAAACTATGAAAAGCTATGTCTAAAAAGATAAAAGGTTAAACTAGGTCTAACTAAGTTGAGGGTGGATTTTTATCTCCAAAAATTCTATACAAATACTTGGTAAAAATAATATAATGTCAAATGTCTAATGTTAAATGTTTCACATAAACAAGGTCAAGTAAAATGAATTAAAAACAAGATGCCAAACTATAAGTCCAAGTATGTTCTAAATAGGTATAAAATAGGAAATGGAAATGTTTCTAGGTCTTTTGTCGAAATGTGGAGTCAAAATATAGGCTCAAATAGGCTATGCTAGGTCTTTTGGCCAAATGCATTGTCAAAATCTAGACTTGAAACAACAAGATAATGATTAATCTAACAAACATGGAATAGTTTAGCAAAGACTAGGCACTTGATTTTAGACATAAACATGATTGGAATGGTATAAAATGAAAAAAAAAAAAAACTTTGAAGATGGACTGATTTTATAAAAAAAGGTGAAAAAAATATAGTTTTCCAACTTGAGTAATCAATCAACCTAAGTTATACAACCCAAAAGAGAAAGATTTGTGTATCATCCCCTACATGTTGAGGCTTAAATAAAAATCAATCAATGTTTAGATCTGAATATGTAAAAGTCAATTGAAGACTCAACTTAGGTAAATAAGGGTATTAATGACCAATAAGATAGGAAAATTTGAATAGCTTGAAGTAATGCCAAAAACACATTTATTAGGATTGGGCCTAACTTTATATTCACATAGTCATTCAAATATCTTCCTCACTACTATTGTATGATCGACCCTAGTCTTTGATTTTCCTAGTATGTCATTGATGTAATATTCAATAATTTCATGTATCATATCATGAAATATGATTGTCATTGATCTTTGATAGGTGGCCCCTACATTCTTAAGACCAAATGGCATAACCTGATAATAAAATGTTGCCCGTGGAGTGGTGAACATTATTTTGTGTTGGTATTTTGGTGATATTCAAATCTAGTTGTATCCTAAGAATCCATCCATCAGTGAAAGCATCTCATAACTTTATATTGATTCATTTATAATGAAAATGTTTGGCAATGGAAATTCATCCTTTGGGAAAGCTTTGAATGTCCCTAAAATTAGTTTAAATTTTGATTCCTTCTATATTTTTACCAACTAGTACTACATTGGAAATCCATTTAGAATAGTTGATTGGCCTAATACATCTCACTTCCAAGAAATTATCCAAATCTTTTTTGAATAATACAACAATGTAAAGATGCATTTTGTGTAACTTTTTCTTCACTAGTTTGGCATCAAGATGTACCACAAGATGGTGAATAACTAAGGCAGGGTCCAAAATAGGTATGTTAAATAGGCCCATGAAAATATATCTAAAAATTAACCCAATATGGATATAAGGACTTAAAGATCCTCTTTAGTGAGAGATGTACTTATTTTAATCCATTTCCTATCATCTGGTATCCTAAGGTTTACCTCTATTGTGTCTTCCACTCGAAGGGTTGAACCATCTTCAAGAATAATGGGCAGATATTTGAACTATTAAAATATGTTAGTGTCCTCTATTAGGATTGGTTATTTGAGTTCTCTTAGGTAAGATGAATCAAAATCCCCTAATGGTAGGGATGGCCATGTAAAAAACATTTTTGGAAACTCATGGATTATGCAATCAAATGCTTGTTATTCTTCAACATTGAATTTAGACCCATAGATAAGTTCATCATCATTGGAATCCTTAATGATTTGATAAAAATATGATTCTTCTTCAAGGATAAACCCATATCCATAGAAAATTCTATCATTGGTAGTTTCCTAGTGTAATTTTTAAGAAAGTTGAACAGTCCCATCTAATAGTGCTTGAAACAGGTTTTCACCACTAGATTGGCCTTTATCTTTACTTTTTCCCTGGTCTAAAATCACTTCAAAGAGGTTTTCAATTTGGGACCTCAATGTTTTATTTAATTGATTTTGGATAAGAGTTTTCACCCACTCTCCAAAATAGGCTTTAGGATCCAACTTGATTGAGAACCCTTATTGTGGTCTCCCAATGGAACATTGTCTCTAAGGCCTAAAAAAATACAAAAAGCCTCATCATTTTAGAACTCATCAACCAAAATGTTGCATTCTTGTTGGTCCTAGTATTTTAGTTAGGGATAATATAATGGTAGTGGATTATGATAAATGACTGGTTAAAGGGTACAAATGGAATTATTGTCAAACATATTGGTTTGGGCTAAGTCATTAAATTTGTTATGATTAAAATATACTTCACTACCAACATCATAATCACTAGTAATTAGTTATGGAACTCAAATAAGATATGTGGGGTCACCCCAGGTAGTTTAAATCCAAGTCCATAGGATCCTTTGTATAGTCATAGAAATTAGATCAAGTGTCCCTTATTGATTTGGCAAGAGGCCTCCTCCTTCATAGTCATAATTTTTCATGATCCAACTAGGAATGGGATACTTGGATTCTTGTAAAAATCAGCCAATTTTTCATTGTATAACCATGATTCATCTCCTTTTAGAGGGTATTGTTCTTGGCCAGAGTCTGATATTAAAGTGATAGGTGGTGGACTCTGTTGATGACCTTTGCCATTTTGTTTCCATTATATGAGTGGTTTTTAGTTTGGTCTTCCAAAGGACTTTAGGTTCTGTGAAAGTTTTTCAATGTGAAAAATTTCATGGGTCAAGTATTCTCTTTGACCATTATCTAAGGTAATATAATGATTGGACATTTTAGGAGGTGACATATGGGAAATAACATCAAGGGTACGAGGGTCAATGCAATTGGCCTCTGGTAAATCAATAAGTATTGCTTTCACTTTGTCTTGCTTGTTGACTAGATTCATGTTGAAAGGGTAATTGTAACTCTTGAACTTGGGCTCTAAATGTTTGTAATATTCATATGGATGCAAATATCCTATAATACTAACCTCCATCCCTATATGGTAAAACTTGTTACACTGGTGCAATGTTGATGGGACTACATGAATCTCATGTAACCTAGGTATACCCAAAAGCATATTTATGATAAATTGAGATCTAACACATGGAAAAGTGTATCATGGGTCAAAGGCCCAATGATAATTGGAAAGCTAATGGTGCCTTGTGATTCTCATTCTTCATTCTCATAGGCTTTGATGGTGATTTTTTTTCTTAGATATTTATTATCATGTACCCAAGAAGTTTGATGAGCTTTAAAGACATTATGTTCAAACCTAATCCATTGTCTATGAGGACACATTTCACTTTGTGCCTCATTATGTAAACTTCAATGTACAATGGATTATTGTACAATAGGCCAAGGGATGAAATATCACTTTGGTTGAAGGTTAATTATTTGGTTGGATCTGGGTGTTCAACCAATTCTTAAAATTTGTTAGGAGATATGTCATTTGGAATTGTGGATTAACCAAGGAACTCTATCAAGATGTTTTTTTGCATGGTTGGCATATGAAATAAATACAAAATGGATGTTTGTGCTGGCATCTTTTATAATTATTACACAATGTCAAACATTTTTTTCTAGATAGTAGTAAATGGATTGTTGTAAAGTAGAACATCTAGTTGGATGATGGGTGAAGTGGTAAATGGTTATGAGCTTAGTATGGTAATCCTTGATCACCGAGTTATGATTATACAATCAGGATTAGGTACAAGATCATTATTTCTAAAAAAGGATGGTGGAAGGGGACCAAATAGGATAAGTCTTATTTTTTGGTGTACTTGTGCATGATCACAAGCTAACAACAAGATATCAACATAATGTGCTACATGGGAATCCCTAGTTGTTATTTCACCAATATACGGTCCCATGTTAAGGAAGGAATATCAGAATGGTTTGGTTGATTTAGTATGTGTAGTCATATAAAATGTAAAAATTGGTAACTTGAGCATGGCTAATGACACACAACCTATAGGTCCTTATTGCTTGTTCTTATGACCCTCTTAGGCTTATTTTCATTGATTCCCAATCATACATAGCCTTTTAGACTTGATCCTGGTTGAGCTAAGACCCTCTTTTCATGGCCAATCCATCCCATCAGGTCTTATTTACTTAGGACAATATTGCCACACTAGGAATATAGTGCCAATGTCTCTATTATATGCTTTAGGTGTTATTCTCCAAGCTTATTTCTAGCCCAAATGATCAATTCCTTTCAGTTTCCCATCCTTATCCTTGTCATCCTAATGTGATCAAATTCAATCCATGACAAATAGATCCTTATAAAAGCCCATTCAAAGACCATTTGGAAAGGGTTGGAAAAAATCACAAAGCGAGAAAGAATACAAGCAATAATACTCAAGAACATTTCCCTATTCTCTGCATACAACCATCTAATATTATTTTTAGCTTATGTGAATCCCTACACCAGTCCTTAGTCATCTCAAGCACACCAAATTTAGAATTTACTTTCATTCTCATATAAAAATTACACCAAGAACTTTCAAAGGGAGAACTACATAGGGTTTGATCCCTCTTCAAAGTATTGGTATATAGGCAACATGCCCACATAAGGGGTGTGGATCCACATCTAGTGAATCTTACACACACTAACCCCCCTCTTATTCAAAATTGGTCAAAGTACAATGAAAGATAGGGTTTAAAGAGAAAATATACTCTACAAGGAGTTCTATATATTTTTAGCTACTAAAACTTTAGAGATAGGGTCACATAGACCTACCAAATCAAACCCATAAAGCTCAGATCCTCATGATAACCACATAAAACAAGGATTATAGTGTCAGTGCCACTCCTATCCATTTTTGGCATCCTATCCAATCAAAAAAATAAAGTTAGAATCATGTTTGTGATAGTGTCCCAAGCCTACATAGTGAATACAATATCTTTTCTCAGTCGGATCAACATAGTTTAAGCTAAGTCTTATTTTCTCTCTCTTATTACTATTTTTAGAAAAAATTTAATTACCAATAAATTTCACAAATTATTAGCTTATTTACCACAAATTATTTATTGATTTATCAATCCAGATGCTTTAAATAATTTAGAAATAAAACACTAATATTCCCAAAACTGTTAAATCATTTGTTAAACCAGACTTACTTCATTTATATAAAAAGACCCTAGAAACCCTAGTGTAAATTCTTACTATTTTTTCCCATATTTTTATAATTTTTTACTTGCATAATAAAATTATAAATTAGCATTAAATTTTAAAATTTCATAGTAATTTTAAAATATTTTTATTTTAAACCCTAGTTGCCCATACTAATTCCCAATAATTTTTTAATAATTTTCCAATCATTTTTTGAAGTTTTAATAGAATATTTAAATTATAAAATCCATAAAAATTTCAAAATTCAATAGTAATTGTCAAAAAATATTTATTTTTTAAAACCCTAGTTGGAATACTAGGTCCCATTAAATCACTAATTTTCTAATAAATTTCTGACTTTTTTAACTTGCATATGTAACTAAAAAATACACCTTCAATTTCAAATTTTCATAGTAATTTATTCAAAAAATCATCTTTCAGACCATAGTTTCATACACCAGGTCTTATTACTTTTGAGATATCACCTTACATTCTAAAAATCAGATTTCAAAAATGGATTTCACTTATTTACAATTATTTCTTGCACAAAATAAGGAAACCATCATTGGTACTATCATGTAAATGAATGATGAAGTTTATCATATGTTAATACAAAGATTTATTATTTACATTTCATACTTATTTTTCATAATTAAAGATGATATTACAAAATTTATTTCTCAATTTGCACAAGATTTCTACATTTATTTTGCATACTCTTTCTCTCTCATGTGGAACAATGTCCAATTCTATTTTTATAACATGTTAGAAATATTATGTCAAAATTTAACTATATTTATGAATTAATGCAAAATTTCATGATCTCTACCCTTTACTCTCTATCTCTCATATGGAAAATATTTCAAATTTATCTTGCTACACATATATGACATATCATAACACATGCCAAAGTTCTTTATGCATCAATGCATAGTTCCATACTCTTTATCCCTTATTTGTTATCTCTCATTTGGAATGTTCTATATAAGAATATTTATATAAAAATTATAAATTCACTTACATGCATTTTATCCCATAGACATGGTTTCTACCTAGATTTATATTCCATCTTGGCTACTCTTGTTTCAATGTCATATTCCATGAAAAGGAAAGAAATACCTTATCCTCCTCTCCCTAAAGAGGGTGATAGTTATTTTCCCTCTAAATAGGTCCATGATATCTCCCATCCAAAATGTCAGGTGGCCTACACTATTGTTTATAATGCATACATTCAGCCTATAGCTTCTTCAAATCATTTTCAACATATGTGCTTACGTGTTCAATTAAAAGCAACCAGGGTTTGCACTTGTGATAATCTAAAGGATAAAATCACCAGTATGATCAAGTTAATTTAAAATATAAAAATTTAGAATCAACTATTACATGAAAATATCATAACATTAGAAAATGAAATCATAATACAAAAGCCTCAAAGGCACCCTAGTGTGAATCGTATATATGCACCTTCACCTAGTCAATTGGTTGTAAGTAATGTTACATATCAAAATAAGAAATCACAATAAAGTAACTCTACAAATAGTGATTCAAAAATCATTCAAAGATAAAATAAGAGTTCAAGTGAGGTACTAAGGGAAATGATTAAATCTTAGTTAGTCAAACTACCTCCTCTACATCCAGCAAGAAGATCTAGATATTATTTTGTATATCACAGAATGCATAGGCATCACACAGATTCATGTTTGGCATTGAAAAAACATATACAATAAATAATTGATAATTAATACATATACAAGGTAAATTATTCAATCAATCTAAAATTATACAACAATACATAAAAAAGGGGTCAAATTTAGAAATAGTATAAAAGTGGCTACCAAAGCATAACTCAAAATAATAAAAGGATTAAAAAGTAAAATGAAAACAATAGATTGTACCAAAAGAATAGGTAAAACGTGAAAAATATGAAACTCTACCTCTCTAAAATAAGGCTCAACTTTCAAAGCAGTATGGGTTTTGTCAAAAATATCTACAATAGTTTGATTATCAAGATTAAGGGTTGGGCAAGCAGGCTCAAGGCATCACTGCTTCTATTATAGCATTTGACAATGTTTGTCACCAAGGTTTGGGATTTATTAAACATCCTAAGGAAAATCATTCATAGACACAATTTATAAAAGGAAAAGATTAAAAAAAATAAAAATCAACACCAACATTCCATTAGTTCAAAATCAAGATGATAATGATGAGTGGAACAATATAGATTATTATGATTTCCAAGACACCAACAATAAATCTAGATATTTAGAATCATATTCACAGACATTCCCTCATGCTTCAAAATCATGCATGATTCCTTTGTTTGATATAGGACAACATGATATGGGGTCTCCCATGAGACTCATAGATTAGTATCATTTCTCCTTAGTATTACTTGTACATAGTTTCTTTTTTACTTTTACATAGTTTTTCAATATTTCTTGTACATAGTCTCCTTATGATTGATTATACATAACTTATGTCAAAAATTCAAAATCATTCAAATAAATAAAAAACACAAAAACATATCAATTTTATGCATCATCCATGCTTTACATTGCTACTACTATGCTAGACTTTCATTTTTTGTTATATGCTCATTGTTTGTCAATTTATCTACATTACCATGATTCACTTGATCTTATTTAAGTGTGTACAGTGACTTATAGCTACTTGATTTCTTCACTCTACTCATTAAGGGGGAATCATAATTATACATTTGAGACATACACTTATACATTTACCCACTAGGGACATCTACATGACTACACCATCCATGTTATGTCATTCCTAAACCACACACTCTAGTTATCATGTTGATGTACACTATCTATTAGATTACACATATTACCCTATCAAAACTCACTGTTATATATCATTTGTGTATTTCTTAGCATATACCTAGTCTTTTACTAATGTGTCTTCCATACATTCACTCTTATTTTCATTAGTTAGATGTGATTGTATTTTCTAGTCTTTACATGATTTATATTCTTGCTTAGCATAGCTTGATGGGATTGGATTTACAGTTCCTATTTGTCTCTTGAGTGTGTTTTAATACATTATCCAATGTCCTTTGATCTTATTCATGTGTGTGACTTAGGAAATTTGCCAATGTACTTTTCCTATACTCTTCTATGTAATTATGGCTTCCACACCAGCTTTGCTTATTTCTATTATATGTGTATGTGGCATTTGAACATGCCTTGTATGCTTACCTTCTAGTATGAGTGACATGTACCCATGTCCCTTATTTTTGTGGCCCTTTGGACACCCTTGTATGCTTCTTGATTCTTGAATTGTGTACTTGTTGCTTGTTTGATTCTCATTGTTTTGTAATGCCTTGATCCAAATCATGCATTATCTTGATTTATTGGATGCCATGAGGGACATCATGATCCATCCCTCCAACTAAAAACTAAAAAAAAAAAAGAATTCTAATTCTAGTTCCATTTTATTAAATTACACATGTTATTATATTATTATATCTATCTAGGCATATCCTTATTGATCTAATAATAATTTAATACAAATCATGCTATATGTTGAGATATCTTATCGATTATCATTGCTATATCATGTATTTTTGTAGTATAACACACTTTTAGGGATATTTATTCTAAGGGTAGTCATTATAGGGTTATCATTCCTACCCTCAGAAGAGGAGGCAATAAATAGGGGTTCTATCACATAGATGAGAGCTCTTAACAGTGAAAATAATAGTATTTAGAAAACCCAGAATAACCAAACATCAAAACAATGAAAATAGACCAAGTAGATAGTCAAAAATCTACAATAGTTACCAAATTTATCCCTAGACAATGGTGACCAATTTAGACAATAGCACTAGTGCCACTAGTCTCCACTTTTGGTTTTCCTATCCAAATAGAAAAAAAATAGTTTTCCAAAAATAGATAGAAAGGTAAGTTCAATTATAGTTTTATCAGTTATAGTTTAGACCAAAATCAATAGTTTTAGTATAATTTTTTCTTAGAGAATCTAGATATAGGGGGCATCATGCAATGAAAGATTAGATCTCACTTCTAGTTTTAGATATGGCAGTTGGTATAAATTCTAGATCAAAATTCATGTTTCACACACCAATGATTAGGGGAAATGTGCACAACACATTTATTTCTTTTCTTTCTTAGTTCAAAATTACCTAGGAATTCTCAATAGTTGCATGCCTTATTCCATATAGAGATGGTTGGCATCATTTTACATTGGATTTTAGATAATCCTATCTTCTCAATTTTTCAAGTTCTCAAGTTGCTTTCATACAAGCCTAGTTTCCAGTTTTGGAGTGGCTTCCATACAGTCCTAATCTCCATCTTTCAGAGTGGCCAAGAGTGGCCGAGTTTACAATATACATTTGGATATCCATGTCAACATTATAAAATCATAGTACATTCATGGGATTCAGGAGCCATCTCATATTACATACATTTCATACCAGTATCAGTTCATAGCTTCACTTCATGGGGTAACTTTAGAGAGAAAGGTATACCTAGACTTTGTATTCTTAAGCCACATATTTAAAGGGATTGGATGCATAGTCCAAACATTGATCAAGACATGTATGACCACTTAGATTCACGTAGTGGGTGATGATGGAGATAAATTGCTAGATTTTGCATTCTTAAGCCACTTTATGGAAAATTGAGCACTCATCTCCATTCATGATATTAATCTTGGTATAACACAATCTAATATTAATTAGCATTACTCAACATCAAAAAAGGTTTTGTAATGGTCTACATACTTGGTGAGGTGCATTCATTCCTTTCTCTTCCTCTCTCTTACCTATCTTTGTACATTCTTATTTTATATATAGTATATTTAGTAAGAAGTAATCTACTCTTTATTTTCTATTGTAGATTCACACTTCACAACGTGCTCTCTCTATGCACACATAGAATCATAACAACATCATGAGCTTCACCCTTATAGGTAAGTTTAGGTACACTTTCTCTTTTTCCTTTATCCTAGCATTTTTCTATGTTGCATCACTAAAATAAAGGGAGAGAAAATCTAGTCCAATAAAAATGCAAAAATTGGTAACTTGAGCATGGCTAATGACACCCAACCCATAGGTCTCTCTTTCTTTCTTTAATGACCCTCTTAGGATTATTTTCATTGATTCATTGATTCCCAATCATCAGTAGCTTTTTGAACTTGATCCCAACTAAATTAAGACCATCTTTTCATGACCATTCCATCCCCCTATGTCCTATCTACTTAGGACAATAGTGCTACACTATTACTATAACACTAATGCCACTCCTATCCACTTTTAGCACTATTTTCTAAGCTCATTTTTTCCCTAAATATTCAATTCCTTTCAATTTCCCATCCATATCCTTATCATCCTAACACAACCAAATTCAATCCATGACCAATTGATCCTTATAAAACCCCATTTAAAGATAATTTATAAAGGGTTGGAAAATATCATAAAGCAAGAAAAAATATAAGCAAGACTATTCAATCACATTTCCCTATTATCTACATAAAACCATCCAATATTATTTCCAGCTTATTTGAATCCTTACACCAGTCCCTATTCATCTCAAACACACCTAGTTTAGCATTTCCTTATAGTCTCATATCACAATTACACCAAGAACTTTCAAAGGGAGAACTGCATATAGGTTGATCCCTCTTCAAAATATTGGTATTTAGTTAGCATGCCCACATAAGGGGTATGGATCTACATCTAGTGAATCTTACAAACACTAACACCCCCTCTTGTTCAAAATTGGTCAAAGTATAATGGAAGATAGGGTTAGAAGATAAAATATAGCCTTTATGGAGATCTATAGAGTTTTGGCTACTAAAACTTCATAGATAGGGTCACACAAACCTACTAAAAAAAACCTAAAAAGCTCAGATCCTCAAGACAACATCACTAGAGAAGGATTACATCCCTAGTGCCATTCTTATCCACTTTCAAAGATCTTATCCAATCAAAAAATGAAAGTTAGAATCCTATTTGTGATAGTGTCCCAAGCTTGCACAATGAATATTAGATCTTGTCTTAGTTGGATCAACATATTTTAATATAAGTATTATTTTCTCCCTCTTATTATTATTTTTAGAAAATATCTAATTACCAATAAATTTCATAAATTAGTATCTTATTTACCACATAATATTTACTCATTTATCAATCCAAACCCTTTAAATAGATTAGGAATAAAATACCAATATTCCAAAAATTGGTAAATTAGTATGATTAATAATGATATTGTTTGATTAACACTTGGTCTAAGATTAATGGACATGGTGGTAATACGACCTCCTGTGATATGGCCTAAAATTGAGTTATAGTCATGTGCAACTACATGGTAGGTCTATTGGTTGTTCTCACCATTCTATTTTTAGTTTTATCCATTATTTTCATATTGTTAGTTCTACTGCTATTTTTTTAAAAGTTTGTTGGTTCAACCTTGGTTGTTGATACCATTTTTATTGTTGTTTCACTACTCACTATTATTTTTGTTGTGGTTGGTTGTTATGTTGGGGAAAAAGATTCTAATAAATTCTAAGGCTCTGATTGGAGGTAGAAGCTCCATGATCTAATGTGATCTCTCCATTTTCCAACATATTCTAAATTACATGTCTAATTTTCACACAATGATAAATTATGACCATTAACCCTATTAAAATCATAAAATTATGTTTTGTACCAATATAACATGTCAATACCCTCATTAATTTGCTCTTTCTGAATAGGCCATCTAATCAAGTTAACTATTATTAATTTGCAAACTAATAATTTAAAAGGTTATCTAAGGTTAGTAAAGGAATTATGATTATGCATGTTTATCCTTGGAGGAAGAGGGTTTTACAAAGGCATAGGTATTTTTTGTGTTTGTTGCATTTCTTACACTAGTCTAGGTTGTTGTGCTTATTGTGCATGTTGTGGCTACTAAAAAGGTTATTGGTTAGGAGTGATTTGGAAAGGTAGCATAGGCTAAGTAGATGGTGTTTTCACCATTTGGACATGTTGTTAATATATTACTCCATTACCTATAACATTCTTTTTGTGATTGAATTGCTTGGGCCTATCATTGTTATTGGCTTGTGTTAGTTGTGATGCTTGTGCTTGGAATAGATGATGATTTTGGCCATTGTTTAATGATCCCTTTATTAGTGAGGTATATTTTATCATCAAACCTTTGTCAATGATATCTTTGAATGTATGTGCACATTACACCTTCAAATTATAAGATATCTTGTTGCGCATTTTTTTTGTAAACATATCAGCTAATTAATTATCTAGTAGATCTCATGTGAATCAGATTAAAAGAACTCTCCATTTCTATAGATAGCTTACAAATCTTTCATTGTATTTCTATTTTTTGTGTATTAAATATAAAAATGAAGTCTCATGATAAATATTGTAAGATAAGTGTTTTACAAACATATCTGAAATATCATCAAAATCAAGTACTAAATTTTTGTGCAACATCAAAAACCATTATAATGATTTCCCCAATAGGATTCATATAAATAATAACAAAAGGTAGATGTTGTTATAAGCCACTAGTTGGCATGCAATAAATAATTTTTCCAAATGGGCTTTGGGGTCACCTTTCCCCTTGTATTTGTCAAATTTTGGTGGCTTGTACCCTAGATGACATTGTATTTGCAAGTACTCCATGTTGTAAGGCTAAGAATACACATCATCCAACTTAAATTTTAGGGTCTATTTCCCTACTTGTATGAGGGTAATTACATCCTTCATATGTTTTAGTTATTATGTGAGGAAACTATTGGCATCATTGGCCTATTGAGGTGGAGGCTAAGTGGTCAAAATTAAATTAATTTGACTAGGGTAGAGTGGAGGTATTTACTGGGAATTTTGGATTAGCTAGGAAATAGACCAAAAATACACATACATGGATTAGGGTTTAATATATAAAATTACAGATACTATGGTGTGATATTCTAGTTGGCATTGGGTATGTACATTTTATACTTTAGTTGTGATGGAAGAATAAAGTCGTATTGTGCTTGTTGAGATTGAATAGGGACATGTTATCGACTAGTCATACCTGGATGACGGAGAGGGACTTGTGAACCAAGACCCTATCACTGAACTTGTGGAATATTCTATATGAAAGGAAATTGTTGCTTGATAGGTAATGGAGGAACATTATAACCTATTTATTGATTGAATCCCTATTAGAAAGTGGATTCATGTTGGATATTCAACATTTATTACTGACTAATACTTGTACATTTTTTTTAGACATCATTTAGTTATGGATCGACATATTAGTTTGTGACTAAAGAGGTATGTTCATTGCTACTTTTTGAGGTGGAACATTGGCTGCCCTATATTAAGGTGGAAATATGTTAAGAATATTATTTTTCGGTATGTTTGATGGTGTTGGTTGATGTGGAATATTACTCATCACTTGTTGGGGTGGAGTAATATTCATCACATTGTGTTATGGCATGGCACTAGTAATTGGTCGACTACTTAGTCCTTGTTGTTGTGTGTTTGAAGAAGTAGTTGGTTGAGGATTAGAGGTATTTGGCTAAGTTTAGGAAGTAAAAACTCCTACCACTTGAGTTTGAAAACCACTAATGGTGTTGTTTAAAGGCATGTTTGGTTGTTGACTATTTGTTTATATGTTAACACTACTTTGGTTTAAATTGGATATTATTTGTACATTATCTACTATGTTCTATTCACTATCCTACATAGAATTAGAAGACATTTAACCTATAGTTGGGATATTGAATATGCTTTCTCTTGAATTTTTTTGTGTAATTGGGTCAAAACCCTAATTCTCTTGACCTGTCAACTCAAATAAGACTCCTATTAAAGGAAGTGACTAAATAAGAGGTTCATTTGATATGACCATATGATTAAAGTTATGAACTAGATTTTGATATGTCTGGTATGTTGTCTACATGTGAATAAAATATTCCTCCATAAGGCCTCTTTATGTGATAATCATACATAGATCTTGATATGACTTTGGTACTATGGCATGAGGGTTACTAGAAGAGGCCTGATTATTGTTCTAATTATAAGACATGTTATAAGGCCATCTTACTAGACCTAAAAAATTATGATACCCTACCTCTATAGATCTATTAGGATCATAAGCTGATGACATGGTCACATAATAAGGTTACTATTGGAAATTGTCTACAACTATAGGTATCCTACCCAAATATTGGGTTATCTATTCTTAATCTTGTTCCATGTAAGGAGGAGTTCTAACCAAATAATTGTCAAAAGTATCTTGACTCTATTCCCTCATTTGATTATTGTATGGTGGATAAGAACCCATTTCTTAAATAACATCATCTCCATAAAGGTCTTGAATAAATTCCTCTTGTGTGCTAACATTTCCATATCTTGGATTATACATAGTTCCAATATGTGTGTAGTGATCCATAGTTAAGTCTATGATAAATATTTCACAATAAGATGAAATTACAGTTATACATTCTCTGAAAAGCTATCTAAAAAATACAAAAGGTTAAACTAGGTATAACTTGGTCGAGGGTGGAGTTATATCTGAAACAATTCTATGAAAATACTTGGTAAAAATATTATAATGTCAAATGTCTAACATTAAATATTTCACACAAACAAGGTTAAGTAAAATGAATTAAAAACAAGATTCCAAAATCTAAGTCCAAAGTTGTTCTAAATAAGTCTAAAATAGGAAAGGGAAATGTTTCTAGGTCTTTTATCCAAATGAAGAGTCAAAATATAGGATCAAATAGGTTATGCTAGGACTTTTGGCCAAATGTGGCATCAAAAGCTAGACTTGAAACAAATAGATGATGATTAATGTAATAAACTTGGAAATGTTTGATAAAGACTAGGCACTTGATTTTAGACATAAACATGATTGGATTGGTATAAAACACAAACTATAAGGCACTTTGAAGATGGAATGATTCTATCAAAGAAGGGAAAAAATAATATAGTTTCCCAACTTAAATAATCAATTAACCTAGGTTACATAACCCAAAAGATAAGGATCTGTGTATTAGCCCCTGCATATCGAGCCCTAAATAAAAATCAATTAATTTTTGGATCCAAAATTGTAAAATTTAATTGAAGACTCAACTTAGGTAAACTAGGGTTTTAATGACCAATAAGCTAGACAAATTTGAATAGCATGACTATGTTAAACAAATATCCCACCAGGCACATGATTGGTCTAAACAATGACAATTTAGACACAAGATAAGATAAGTCTTTTGAAATAATTTGGGTAGTGTAAAAACATTATCTCTCCCAAAATGTGTCATAATGGTTTGTTTTAAAGACTTATAATCTATAAAACTTGAAATTATCTGGGCAATATAATGTTACCCATCTCAATCAAGTGCCACACTCAACATTTTGACACAAAAATTTTCTAAGTTAAATCAAGGTGTCAAATGGATGACATAACACCTCCTCAAATAATGGAGTAATATTGGAAACAAGAATCATTCATGAAATGGTTTAAAAAACAAAGTTTTAGATCTAACACAAAAATTAATAAAATAATAAGTGATAAAATACAACTAAGTATATCATCCTAGATCTTATTAAGGTGTAGCAAAGTGGGGTTAACTAAAACTTACAAGATAAAACCATATATATTGATCTCAAGTGTGATTAACACAAGAAAATCATCAAATCAATTGATTTTATATTGATAAATTTATCATGAAAGGTTCTATAGTTTTACATGATAATACTATCATTAGACCTCTTAGTGGTATCTCATGGTTGACAAACATGACTCGGGCCTTTATTATTAAAAGAGAGGTTACTCGGTCAACCCCTTGGCTCTAGTAGTATGTATTCCCATATTTTTATACCTAACCATAGAACATGGTTAAAACACTATTAGGAGATGAAGCCTAAGGTCAATTATTCCCTAGAGAACCCATGAGAGGTAATGGCATCCCCTTCATAAGAAAAAATGCATGAAAATAAAGACTAAGTATAAAGACTTTAGGGTTACTTTTAAATCACCCATTACCATATGGATTTTGGGGAGAGCCTAGGAAAATTTCTTTCTATGCCTTGAACTAGGCACTAAATGAAATGAAAAGTCACTTTTGATCCCATGATTTCCCTATAGGGGATGGTGGGAGAGTATACACATGATATTCTTTTTGTGAAAATAGATAATCAACAAATATTTTGAAAGTAATTGCGAGTGAAGTTTGATTTTAGACACCAAATTGAAATGTGACATTGTTCTTTACTTGGCCCCTTGGCTTAAGTGTGAAATATTGAAATAATTTCACAAAACAAAATTAAACAAAAGCATCTATGTTTGTTTTTAATCCCAAAAGTCCAAATGTTCAATATTCAGCCTATTTTTATTTTTAAACACCAAAAGTAAGTGTTCAAGACTTAGATATTCTTTTTAATCCCCAAAAATGAAGTGTTTTCAAACATTATAATTCATAATTGTTTTTAAACACCAACATATAAATGTGTGAGATTTAATATGTTCATTTTAGGACATAAATTGAAATATACAAGATTTGACTAATTCCTTTTAAAATTCCAAAACTAAATGGTTGATTAATCTAAATAAGAAAATTGGTGTTCCAAATCACATCGATGACCTAGAATTATTAGATAATAACATGATAATTTGAAACACTTTCTTATATGGGCAAATGATGTTTTAAATTTAACTTTTACATTTTATTTTTGGACACACAATGATTGGGGTTGGTAAGAGATGATCGATTCCAGTTCAAGGTAACCATGGTGATCAATTCACAGAGAACTAATGTTGATCAAGAAAAATCAATGCCAATCGATTAAGACCATTATCAATCACCTATGAACTTGAAGGTAAAACCAAAAAATACAAACATGTTAGGTTAGGAAATGGTTAGCATAAATATCAAGAAAACTTGTAAGGTAAATTTTAGTTAATGGATTTAAATGCCTTTGAAAACAATAAATCATGAATTTTAATGATAGAAAGAATCAAAATGCAATATTTATGAACATTTTTTCCCTAAAATATAACTATTGACAATTTACATAGAATTAAGGGTAGTTGAGTAGAAATATTAGTAGTTTAGGCCAGACTATCATCAATTGTACTTGACCATCACTGTCTCTGTATAGATCTAATAAATATAAATAAATCAAAATACGGCAACAAAAAGGTTAAAAATGTAATTTTAAAGAGATTTAAGTATCCATTTCTCAAATTTTTACTTGTATAAATATCTCATTACAATATGAGGTGATCATGGTCCCACTAGGTGTGTTATTTGAGATCAAGGAATCCAATAAGGGTGGTTAGATCATATGTTAGCTTCAAAATGAAAATAAAATCAAGATGAAAAATAAAAACACTAAAATGAATAACACTATCTTTACTAGATCAAAGGGAAGAACAAGGTGAAGAAACACAAATGAAAAAAACATATCTAAAAATAGAAATAAATCACACAATTCCTTACCAATTCTTTGAATGCTACAAGAGGACTCTTCATTTGGCTTGTTGGAATTATGCTCAAGAAGTATTCATCATTGGGGCTTGGCTATCTCCATATCCTCTTTACATCATGGTTGGATTGGATTTGGATTTGATATGGCTTGAAGTGGCTTGGGTTAGCTTAATTTTGGCATTATAACACTGTGTTTGCTTTATGCCCTAAATCCTGCATTATAACATTACTATGTCCAAGCTCTCTAAATGGAGAGAAAAATGCTTGTATTTTTAAGTTTTTAAATCAATTTAGAATGAGTTAAATCCTAACCTAGGTTTTTTTAATTAACCCTAGTAGAGTTAAAATGTGACTCAACCTCAAGATTAGCATGGAATATGTGTGTTTTGAGATATTTTGGATTTTGGACAACTCACAAAAGGTAATAATTACTTCCTAGGATATTCTTTAATTTTTGGATTTCTTTTTTTATAATTCATTTAGTTGCTCAAGGATGAATTCAATTAGTACTTTGATTAGGATTTAAATGTTAATTAATTCCTTTTATAGATTTTGAATATTTTTCAAGTTTTTATTTAATCAATTTGGATATTTGTTCTATTTAATTGATTTTTTTGGGAAAAATTGATTTAATGGCATGTGATGAAGCCAATTTTGAGACGTTTAGAAAATTTTATGCTAGATGTTTAATGGTTGGTAAGAATTGATCTAAATTTGGTTATGAATCCATTAGTGGCTAATTTTAGGTGCCTACACCATTGACATGCTCTAGGTTAAAATTATGGGGATTTTACATGCACTTGATGGTTCTTTTGGTTCATATTAATAGCTTATAGTTTCCATTTTATGCATGCCTGAAGTTAGGGTAAAACACTAGATTTTTCTTATTTTGGGAATGGAATTCTTAAGGCCAAAAATGGGTGTTAGGTATCTTAACTAGGAATAATTGAAGGTGAATAACCTGGTTTGAACACATTATCCACAAATTTTACATGTTTTTAATGCCAATTTTGATCCATGAAGCACTGGAGGTAGAGTTCTCCAATTATAGCTTCAACTTTGACAACATCTATTGTCAATGTTTCCATGCTCCTAAATAGTAGTGAAAACATGCTTCTAGGTGTACTTGTATGTTTAGTTCATGGAATTACATATAATTTTACTATATATATATATATGATTAAAGTGATGTATTTTCACCTAGAGGTCTTGGAAGTATAAATGCCAGCTGGAAGAGAGGAACTTGTCTCTTCACTAAAAAAAAAGTTGCATTTTAGGACTTGTTACTACAAACTTGTGTCATGGATTAGTATCTAAGGTTACATATAAATTATATGGGGTGAAATTATATGGATTATAAATTCCATGTGATGGTTATTTTGGTTCATCTAAATGACTTACATTTTCCATTTTTATGCACATCTAAATTTAGGCTAAAAACTATATTTTTCTTATATTGGGAAGGGTATTATTGAGGTTGGAATGAGTGGTGGATCTCTCCACCAATTTTTATAAGAGGATAAAATACTTGTATTTGGTGTTATATACCAACCTAAACATGTTATAAATTCCATTTTTGAGCCATAAAGCACTAGAGGAGGATTAATTCAAAAATAACTTCAATTTTAACATCTATTATGAATGTTTCCACATTCTTAATCAGTAGTGAAAACATTATTTTTGGTGTATTTATATGTTAAGGTCTTGTAATAAATTGTAATTATCTTATATATATTTTCTCAAAGTGATGTATTTTCACTTGCAGGTCCTGAAGGTAGAAACGCCACCTGGAGGATAAGAACTTGTCTCTTCACTACAAAAAGGTTGTTTCTTAGGACACTCTACTGTAACTTATGCCATATATTCATCTATAAGGTTAAAATTGAAACTATATATAGTGAAATTAGTGGGATTTAACATGTAATTAAATTTTCTTCCAATTCATCCAAATGAATTATGGTTTCCATTTTATGTACACTTGAAGTTAGGCTAAGAAACTACATTTTTATTATTTTGGGAAGGGCATTCTTAAGTCTATAATGGGTGATGGGTCTATCAATTAGGTGTGATCAAAAGCCAAAAAAATATTGTTGTATGTTATCCAAAATACCAAATATGTTACTGATGACATTTTTGAGCCATAAGGAACCAAATATGGAGTTCCAAAACTATAGCTTTAACTTTGACAACATCTATTGTTAGTATTTCCATGCTCTTAAAAAGTAGTGAAAACACACTTTTGGATGTATTTGGACATCAAGTTCATGGATTCACATCTCTCTCTCTCTCTCTCTCTCTCTCTCTCTCTCTCTCTCTCTCTCTCTCTCTCTCTCTCTCCTCTCTCTCTCTCTTCTCTCTCTCTCTCTCTCTCATCTCTCTCTCATCTCTCTCTCTCTCTCTCTCTCTCTCTCTCTCTCTCTCTTTGTGCGTGTGTGTATGTGTTCACTCAAAGTGATGAATTTACACAAGGAGGTACCATAAGTAGCATTTATAGTTAGAGGATCAGAACTTATCTCTTCACTTCAAAAAAGTTTCATTTTATGACATGTTACTACAACTTGTGCCATGGATTCATCTCCAAGGTTCCATAAACATTATCTAATGTGAAATTATAGGGACTGAACATGCACATGAGGGTTCTTCCATTTCATCAAAATGACTTATGATTTCTATTTTATGCATGCCTAAAGTTAGGGTAATAAAATAAATTTTTCTTATTTTGGGAAGGGCATTATTGAGGCCAAAATAGGTGGTGGGTCTATAAATTGGGTTTGATCATAGGACAAGAACTTGGTCATATATGTTATCTTCCATCCAAGACATGTTGGAAATGCCAATTTTAATACATGAATCAATAGAGGTAGAATTATCCAATTGTAACTTCAACTTTGACATTTATTATTAGTGTTTTTATCCTCTTGAACAATGGAGTATATATATCATAAGAAGAGAATAAATGGACAAAATAAGTGTAGTGGATAGGGATACAACATATTTTATGATTAAAAAAAGAGCTATAACCACCAAAATATTCTAAGGCCTCATGCCACATGAGAACTAAAACCTTTCACTAATTTAAAGGTCTAAAGAAGAGTCTCCAAACAAGAACACAAAACAACTCCAAATAGATAACATACCAGAGGAGATAGAACATAAACACTTCATTTAACATGCACAAGTAAAATTTATAAGCGCATCTGAGTATGGTATGTAAGAGATGATTATTCCATTGCTTTTTTCAATTTTACTTATAATATAAATTTAGTATACCTATAAACTTAATGAATAAAACATGTGAATATAAAGTCTCAAAAGATATTAAACTAGTGTAGCAAGGGTATCCACATTAGAATAGTGATAATTGGTGCATTTAAATCATGAGAATCACTCTACATTAATATATTGACTATATCTCAAACATTATACTCTTTTCTCCCATATATTTTAAATTGTAACACATTTAAAGATTGTAATTTAGTATTGATAAATTAAATGAATGAAATGTTAAAGATGATCATGTCTAAATATGGCCATATAACCATATAATTTAGTTTTGTAATAATAATGTGAGCCAAATTATATGCAAAAACATGATCACCATAAAATGTGAACACACACACACACACGTTTATGTATGTGTGTATTTATAAGTTCCATAAAGGCATACAAGTTAACAAAATAATATAAAGCTAGATGAATGGTATATAGGTATACAATGCTAATAATGCATGCATTTCCATATAGTATACAAAAAATTACATCATCTAACAACATAATAAAATGTTGGTGAATGAATTATGCACATACAATGCTAAAAATGTGCATATTACCATGTATGCATACAAATAATTAAATCATATAAGATGTCCTACTCATAAAATAGTCCCCCATCTCTTTGCCTTCCTCAAATAAGACTCTCCTTGGGATGCCTTGATTTTATATAGAGATCAGTTAGATTCCTTGGATTTATCTAAGGTCTGACTGTGGGTCCTATGCTTATATCTTACCTATAGCTAAACCTATTCCAATACAAATATTATTATAAAATTTACATACTATACATGTAACCAAGTTTAGAAATTAATTTTAAACTAGAATACAAACATAATTTAAACATGCACTTACTATAATCTCATGATCATGCTTAATTTACATCTGACACTAAAAAAGGCTAATGAATGGTTGAGATGCATTAATATGCATGTGAAATAGGGAAAAACATGAGAAGGTGCCCTGATAATCACCCAAATGGGACTATCAAATGTCACATGAAAACATTGCATTCACAATACATTCACATAAGTTATATTTTCCCAAGTATGTAGTAAAATTATTTAAAAAAATAATTTTTTATAATTATAAATTATAAGTTAACATATACCTCGATAAGTTCCTATGTATATGACATTACAATAATAATGCATGTATTTATTTTAGATCATAAAGATGGAGTAGTGTCTATTATGGTCATCAACTAAACAAATAACCATGTTTAGTTTTATAGAAAATATATAAGATATATGGAAAATTTTTCTCCTTTATTAAACCCATAATTAGTTAAAATACATTTCAAATCCTTAAAAGAGAGTGTACTCATTGATGGTATTATCTTAACCTTTAAAACTCTAGTCACTTTATTGATTTATTCCTTATCCTTTATACATGCATTGCCACTTGTGTATTTCTAAACATCTTTATCTCAAGTTATTACCTTATGTGAATGGAAGTAAACATACAAAGAGAATAAAAAAATGAAAAAAAGGAAGCACAAAACCAAGGGAAAAAATGTTCAAAGATACCAAAGAATAAAATAGACCAAGATCATACTATTTAATAATAGTGTACTTAAATTTTGAAATCTTTGATAGATAAATTTAACTTAAGCTATTGCATAGCATGAATTATTCACACAAAGGTAAAAAAATTGAGGATTTGAAAGATAATTAATGGTAATATAGGTAGCAATGGAATTATTGAGTACTTAAGAAATAGTGCCAACTAATAATTCCTATTACTATAAATTATATACATATTTCCATGGATATGTACCCAACAATGTATGAGTATGTACTCATGTCTCTTTAAAGTGATTTAATATGCATGGCATATGCCCTCATAATCTGTAATGATATGCCAAATCCAACATGTGAGTAAACCATCTAATATCTAAACCATTTTAGAACTCTTAAATTTTTATTCTGGTTTGGTTTTTTATTCATGGAGGCTTATGTCTGAATGGAAAGCCCATAATAATGCCCCATTTTTAGATAAGTGATGTGTCTTGTAAGTTATCAATATGAAAATAAGAGATAATTATATCATGTCATGTATAAGATAACATTACGTATAATCATTTGAAAATATGTAGAGTATATTTTCATAGTAATGTATATGTCATTAAATTCATGTATGTATTACATGTAATGAAATGCATGTATGTGTCATGTCTAGATAGATGTATTAATTAAACACCCAATATAAGTATAATTGAATAAGAATATGCATTAATAGTTCATGATACATATCATGGAACCACTCAATGTATAAAAGCTCAACAAGTGTAACAATCTCAATTGTTAGTGTCACACATAAGGCCAAGGGCCACATATAAGGTGAATGAATGGTTGAGGGCCACATGGAAAAGACATAAAAATTTCACAAATAAGAGACATAAATATGTTTCATAAAAAAAGGGGGCATAAATATTTTCATAAAAAGGTAACATTAAAATGTTGCCTCAAATAAGGTCAAATGCAATGTACATACAGATGTCACAAATAAGGTGAAGGGGAAACACACAATACAAAAACATAAAGTATCTTATCATGCAAGAGAATAAAATCATAAATGAATTATATAATAATTAATTATTATTCACCACCATTCACATGTATCACTATCACATTATAGTATAATAACATATCCATGTAGCATTATGTAAGATGTGAGTAACTAGTAATACATAAGTAAGTGATATGGATACCTCAACATGGTAGAAGGTTATATAAAGACATAACCTATGATAATGAAACATGTGGAATAATAATTCCATAATATTAACATGTCCATTTTGTATAGGAAAGTCCAAAATTTATATGTCTACGTGTAACCTATATGTCCTAGATCGCACTCACATACCATGAACTGCATATGTGTATGAAAATAATATGCCATATACCAATCATGTGATAAATAACATATGTAAATAATATTATCTAGTAATCATATCATGATTAGGTACTAATTTTTATTTTTTAATGTTTTTATATTTTCTTGATTTTTTTCATAATTCAAATTTTTGAATATTGAAAATTGAGGCCAAGTCACACTAGTTTCAAAAGAGGGGAATACAAAGCATCCAAACAATCTGATACATGTTTCATGGAATAGTGTGTATTAGGTGTGATATCATGTTAATATATAGGAAGTTAAAGGAAATAATATTCCCCCATTGCATATGTGTATGTAACAATGTAACTAAATATCATATGTGGAGATAAGGATATACATTCCCCTAATGGGGAAGAAATAATGTGTGCTTATATAATACATAGATATAAGTGTATGTGATCATGTAAAATTAATTGAAACCATAACATGTATAATTATTCAATATGTAAGAAATATAAATTATACTTCCATAAAGAATGTCATGGATTTCTAGACCAAGATAATAATCAAGAGGCAAGGGCCAAATGAAATAAAATCCAAGGGATAGAATAATGGTATATGCAAGGGTATATGAGTATATGTATGTAAAAATATAATAAATTAGAGATGAATGAACTGATAATAATAGATTATGTGTGGTTAAATAATCCACGGAATCACTTCAACCAATTGGAAGTAATAAATGTGAATGATGTGGATCCTCATGATTAATTGCATTCTATTATTATAGTTGTGATATTGTATTGTTAGAAACATTAACACTGGCATGATCTACACTATAATAATTATCTCTCATATAATATGTATACATAAATATATTATGTATTATAATTTTCTTTTCAAATATATAATCATTTTTATCATGTGCAATAATCAAATAAATGGATTTAGTATCATTTTATTGGTATAAATATTTTCCCTCGCTTGAAATGGAATTATCATTACCTCATCATCAAATGCAATGCAACTTTTATTTTTTTTCCAAATATCACCTCTATTGACTTTAACCATGATCTCCCAAGAACAAAATTGTATTTGCCTATATCAATAATCATTTTGAATGTAAGATGACACACTTTTTAAGAAAAAATATTATCACCTTGATTGATAACACATAGGTTTTAGATTAAATAGTCTAATATATGTATTGAAGGTGATATACAAGAGATACGATAAATGTAGTATGAAAATTATTTTTTGGGTAGTCCATAACCATAACACTCATACATTTCTTTCCGAAAATGTGAGTAGTGATAGTGAAAGGCTCTTAATATGAGGAAGGATTTTTAGTTTCCTACTTAGAAATTATGCTTGTACATTGATATTTTTGGGTATATATTTCCTTTATTTTCATTCATGAGAAACCATTTATTAAGTATGATTTCTTGCTTGGATTATTTTTTTTTTCTGGAAACTTCTCTTTTAGTGATTTATCCTTTAGTAACTTATCTTGATTTAACTTTTGAAATCTTTCTTGTTCTAATTTTTACTTTTGTAACCTTTCCTTTTCAATGTGTTCCCTTTGTACCTTTGATCATATAATTATTAGTTTTGTAACCTTTTCATTTCAATTTTTTCATTTTCTAACATTTTCTTGTGTAACTATTCTTTTTGTAACATTTATTTTTCAATTTATTCTTTTTATAACCTTTGTTATTCCAATTATTGTTTTTGCAATCTTTATGTTTCTGATTTTGTCTTTTCTAACTATTCATTTTGTTGTTTTTTCACTTGTTCCTTACAAGATGAAATCATAGTGTGATGAAATTGATTGATTGTAGAATTTTTTCTTAAACCAAGAAGATTCATGGATTTATCTAGTATAGAATCACCACTAAAAATAATGCTTCACGTTTTTATTCAAAGTGAAATAATTGGTTATCTGATGTCCATGCATTCTATTATAGGCACAATAGTATTTTGATTTCCTTAGAGGATGTATATTAGGAAATGTGATCAAATTTTTTTGAATCATTTCACTTAGAATAATACTAGAAATATTATTCACCTTATGTACACTTTTTAATCATTAGTTATTTATGTATCTTGTTTTGGCTTCCATTATTGAGATGAAGTATTTTGAGGCATAAAATATTTGGATAGAGATGTAGATACATGATTGACACATGAATGTTATTGGATTATTTTTATATGTGATTTTAGTTTCAATTAATGTGATATTTAAACTATATTTTTATTTTTATTTTGTGAATCCTCTATGGATGTTCTCATAGTGACTATTTAATCTTGAAGGGCTTTATAAGCACAAGACCCATGTACTTCTAATTGAATATCCACAAAAAGTACATCAAAAGGGTTTTTGATAAATGGATGGGGATGATGAGGAATATTCATATAACCTCTATCTTTTTGTTATAGGATGGGTCACTTTAAATCTTGGGATAGTGACAACATGGACCTCCTTAGAGGGAATGTAGCTATCACCACCATGAGAAAAGGTGGAAGGAAGAATAGAAAAATTCATGGTGAGAGATTAGTTATTATTTTATAAAATTTTATCTATTTTAAATTTATCATAACCTTATATAGGAAGCAAATACCACACAAAGCCTAATCCTAATAGGAAAGAAATCATATAAGCATTACCTTGACAAGGGTAAAATAAAAAACCAACCACTAGAATAAAACCATGAGTAATTTAAAAAAAGGTGTTTAATGAAAAAATAGTTAAATGAAACCCATAAAATATTTTGAAAATAGGTTAAAACATGATCATCTAGGATAAATTTACTAAAATAATATAAATCACAAATTCCAAAAAAAACTAGTACTTTTGTAAAAAATAGGTTTTTAATTGACTCAATACAACTAGAAAAAACCTTAGAGAAATTGAAAAATAGATCAATTTTGATCCAAATATCACCCAATAAATAATAAACCAAATATAGGAAACCCATATATGATAATTAGTTTGAAACCATAATAGGATAATTAGTGTGAAGCCCTTAATGATTTTTTTTTTGTTTGTGTAGGGGGGAAGAAGAAATTAAAAACTAGGTATAAAAATAAAACCCTAAGGATAAAATATGAAACCATAGGAGGATAAAAATTTAATGGATACCTTGGTTTTAACAAATTTAAATTAGTTTAAAATTTCACAAATATGTCTACCCTAATTTTTTGTTATAGCCCTAATAAGATAAAAACTAGTCGAATAATTAAAATTGCTAGATATGGAATTCAAACATACATTTGAATGTAAAATATTGAAGATATTACAATGATTTGAATAGTGGAATATGATAAATATAGTAAATACAAAAAATTAATGAGCATTTATATTTTTGGTTGACTTTTTAAATGTGACTGTATTCTAGTTGTGAAAAAAACTATAATAGACCTATGATTCGTCTAGTTCAGAACCATGTTTTATTTTCCTAGGGTCAATTCCATCAGATATAGTTTAGTTTCTAATATTGATATTGATTTATGTGTAAAAGAGTTTATATGACCATATGGTCACCTTTTCCTATATCTAAATTCTATATGTGATGTCAAACCCTAATGATGCACATAACTCAAAAAATCAACATCCTTCACCATAAAACTCTAGGTGTATTTATGAAGGTTATAAACCCACAAATTATAGGAAAGTGTAATAAAATGAGTTGAACCTAATCAAAAAAAATTATTATTGACTACTTTATACCTATTATATAATTTGAGGAGGATAATAAGCCACACATGTTAATCCCATATAGTGTGATTGTGCAATTATGCTCCTTCATTATATTTATTCCACTAATGATCTAGTTTGATACTTGAAAATTATTAATTTGACTTATATTTGGTATGATTTAAATGTATATTGTGACTAATTTTAGTGATTAATTTGAAAATTTGGGAATAATAGGGCATATTCACTCAATGTGCATTGATGTATATATTTGTAATAGATAATGCCAAATCCCTTTCAAATGAGGCCTATATTTATATATATGAGTTTAATTAGGTAATTTATCATGCCACTGACATGTTAGGAAGATGGGTTGTCCATAAGGAAAGGTTTATTTGTAAAAATTAGTCATTTTTTGGAGAGGGTTTTTATCATCTGACTCAGGTTAGTATCAACTAGTGATACTCAAGCCTAAAGTTATCAACCCATGTACATGAAAATAAAAATAAAGGTCTAGAGATATCTATGTGGGATAATAAACATGTTTGAAATAGATATTGAGGTTATTTTAGGTGTCTAAGAACATAAAATAATGATCAACATCATAATATAACATGTAGGTGTGAGAGAATGGCATGTTAGAACTATATTTATATGTGCAATTCATGTATGGTAAATGTATGCCAAGCTTGTCATTTTCAAGTATTGAATACCATATTTTAGTATCTACACCATTATGATAATGTTTCAAGAGAGTGTAATGGATTTATCAAGCTTTTTATGAATATAAAAGATGAGTACTAAATGAGTATGTCTTTAAGATTGATTTGCATATATGTAAGATTTTGATATTTCCCATTATGACCAACCTTTGAAATGGGTGTAATACATCCTAATGGAGATGTATTAGTTTTTAAAATAGTTTTTGAGAGTTATTAGTCACTACCAGTAGAGATATACACTTTAAAGAAACCAAACTATCCATTTTTTGTTGGTACTCTTTTAAGAGTGAAAATAAATGATCAAAATATGGTGATAGTCTACTTAGGATTATGGAGTTTATGGAAAAAATAGGGTGATATATAATATGTACATTGGTAAATTGGGTTTATCATAACAATAATTAATGAGTACATGGATAGGTATGGTGTGCACAAGATTAAAATGTGTATGAAAAATTCTATGTACGTTAAAGTGTGTCAAAGTTGACGATTCCAACTATTTAATACTAAATTAATGTGTCTATGAATTCCCCTATTTTAGTTTAGTTTAATAAATTTTAGATTAAAAACGATAAAATAATAAATTTGGTAGATGTTATTTATCACATTTCATGTTAATAGGAATGTCCCTTTATAAAAACACAAATTTGGTATTTGACACTTAGAAACATCAATTTTGACACATATTTACATACATGATGCGTTTTTACACAATTAAATCTTGCACACATTTTATATATCCATTTACTTATATATTATCATGGCATATATAATTTACTATCACTCATATTTAGGATCTCCATAGTCTATGTGATAATACTCTATAATCCTAAGTAAATTATCACCATAATCTACATCCTTAATTTTTGGTTTACAGATAGAGTTGAAAATAGTCAAACACTAGTATTGACCATAAGTGTCTACATCTACCGATAGTGTCTATGGATCCTTAGTGGTTAATTTTAAATTTAAAAAATATCCCTTGGGTTTGCATAATCACATTTCCTATGTATTTTTTGGGGAAAATGTCAAATAGTTATATATGGATACAAATAAATCCTAAGGTCTTACTCATTTGGAAATTAATTAGTCATTAACTTTTTACTTACCACAAAGTTTGAGAAATATATTTAAACTCCCTTAAGACATTACAAAAAAATAATAAACATATAAAATCCATCAAAGGAGTAGTTCTAGATAGAAAAATATGAATAAAATCATAATTTCAAAGTTTCATGTTGTCAAGTGCTAAAAGTAAAAGATATGCATTACATTCTAGTGGATCACAATTGATCCTAGACACACCTAGGTGGAAGTAATACATGTAGTTTGAACCATCTTTATATTATTATAATGTAGGTCAAATTCAATCACTTGGTAGGGAGTGGTTGGTGTTATCCAACCCATTTTTCTATTCTATTTTTATAATTCAATCTAGTGTCAAAATTGAAGTTATGGTTTCACATCAAAGAGAATAAAACTAAATGTATATGCATAGTATTGAGAACAATAAATCATATGAAAAAAATATACAAAGATAGGAGTAATGACATACATTATAAAAAACTAGCATAGTCAAAATGGATAGTGTTGGTAGATAAAAAAATATTAGTTACCACAGGTATCTAAGCTTCATTGACAACATCAGTATAGGTTTCAATGGTTTGTTTCTTGATCTAAACAATTATATCGAGAACCCAAAATCATATAGAGGATTGTGACATAAGAAGTGAGTAGTAAATATCATAAAATAAGTTAAGTGCCTCTCTTTTATCATTCATTTATCTTGTTTATATCTAGTAAGTGAAATCCATATCTCTTTATCAGTTTATATTTGTATATTTTATACCATATCCTATATAATCAAAACATATATGTTTATATCACTTAAATCTAAAAATTAATAAAACATTTTGGTGAACCCAATCTTTATTTTGAGTGTATAAAACCCTAGGGATTTCTCCCTGAGGATTTCATATTCCTTCTTAGGGTTTATATAAACACCCAGATTTTGTACAAGAACATATTTAATACCTTTATATGTAAATTTTTACATATAGAATATTGATGATGAATGACTATATTTGGGTGCATTTTTTGGGTCTTCCTTGTTTATTTAATACATTGGTGTGGTTACTAGTCTACTTATTGTTCATATTTTCAATTTTGTCATGGGGACACCCAATGATTATATTTTATATTTTATATTGTTTTTTAGGAAAGTTTGTTGTTTCCAAATAGGTCTAAGACCACAAACCTATTTTTGAATTCTAGACTTGTTTAGGTGTAAATTATAGAATTATTTTGGGCCATGTTTCATTTGGATCATTTTTTTTTAATATTGGGTCTTGTTGGGTAAAATTTTGTGTGCCAATAGGTATCCTAATTATAAATAAAAATATATATACATAAAAGTCTAGTTTAAAACACTAAGTATGACACTCAATATTATCAGTAGCTATATAGATATTAAATTGTTTATCTATAGAATTAATGAAGCTAGATTCAAACATTACAAATATTTAATTCAAATTTGTATGTTTGTGCTAAGGGTAAAACATGAAAAGATTCATCTAGATTTGTCATCACAATTTCAAACATACACATCAGTATGAGAAATACATTCGATTTTAAGCCTTATTCATAGTATTGGCAATGTAGTGCAATGTTTGGTTAGTCATTGGGGATTGACCAAGGTTAGTAACTCAATCGCTTTCAATTAAAACCCCCTCTTTGATATCAAATATATTTTTGCATTAACGAGGGTATTATATTGTAGGTATCTCCATTTGAAATTTTAGATCTGATAGTATACAAGAAATATCAATAAACATATGTGAAAGTGGTAAAACAATTGTAATTTCATCATAGTCAAAGTAGGTAAGTCTACAATTAATAAACATGACTGACATGTGCTACTATATAGGAAACATGAACTGTTAGGGTAATTTTTTTATTCCATTTAATGGTTTTTACCTACACATGTTTACTTAGCTTTCTTAAGTGTTATTAGGTAATTTGGGAAGATAATCCTACATTCATGAGAATGTGTGGTCATGTCTATCTTCCACATATATATGTAAAATTGATAAATATTTTTGGGTGAATGAAGAATTAATGATGTTAATGCCATTTTTTCAATATTTTGATTGTTAAGTGCAAAGATTCCTCTTGAATCATGTTTGATTTCACTTCTATACAAAGTAATTTCTTTTTACATTCAATCTTATCTAGTCCTGATCCTTGATTTTGGCCCACTCTTACATGGTAATAGAACATTTTTGATAGCTAAATGTTATAATTCCTATTTAAAAGGTTGAGTCTTAGCTTACATGTCATAAATCTACCATTATTTAACCTAACACATTGAATATTCACACTTTCCATTTCTTTTCTTCTAGGGTCCTCTATTGAAACAAAGTTAGAAAAAGAACAAAAGATAGGTACCTCTTGATAGTCATCTTTCATATAGTAGGTTTTCATAAAAAATGACTAGTGACATTGGATTTATAAGGTGCCAACACCCTAGGATCAAATATAAACATGACCTAGTTTCATGAAAATCAATTTTAAACATTTCAAAGGGTTTTAAGGTGGTTTCATGGATTTTCCACAAATCCATACCATTTGGGGTCTTTAAGGGAAAATAATTTTTGGGTTTTTCTAGGTTTTTAGAGATCCTTAGTGGGTTTTTGGTGGATTTTCCATAACCATACCATATCTAGATATTGTGGACTTAGAAACAATTCTACACCTACTTACACTTGTCAAAACTATTGACTACTTCTACTGTCTCTATATCCTTCAACTACTAATAGGGTGATTACCTCTGACACCAAAATTTATAATAGTGAAACTTTACACTACAACATAAATCCACATTCTTGATGATGAAAGTATTGAATACATTAATAGTCCTAAACCCCAATGATGGAATTATTATTACATTTATAGTCCAAAACCATGACATGTTATAACTCTTGACTACATAGGCAAACCTTAAATCTAACATTAGAAGTTTTGATTAATTTATCATTACAAAACCTTAGCATTTTATCTCTTAACTACATAGATAATACAAAAGTATGATATTGGACATTATAACTACAATAATAATCCTAAACCCTAACATTAAATATTATAATTGATCTAGTAGCACTAAACTCTGATGACTACACTAGTGAATTACAAGTCCAATATGAAATAACTTTGATTGCACAAGGTGAATGGAACTCTAACACAAAACACCAATGAATACAAGTAACCCTCTTATTTCTACCTAGGTGCATTCTACCCTCCCAATTTTGGTGACAACCCATGACCCTTGGTTTTATGGGAATTTAGACCTTGGTAACAATCAACCCAAGGGGGCTTAATTTTTTAATGAAATCTCAAGCCAATTTTTTTGCATGCCCAAAAATTATGAAAAGTAGAGAATTTATTTTATGAGAAAGATCATCAAAATTCCATAACTTTCAACCAATAGTTCATTTTTAGGCACCTTTTTTTAGAAGTAGCTACACATATTGGTGTTATTATTTTGACATGTAATATTAAACCTATATATATTCATTGGGGTTTTATATTCTTATCTTTACAAAAAACTTAGTTTAATAGATTCCTACTTGATACCATATATTAGAGTCAAGATCCTCTTCTTACACTATTTAACTATCATGAGTGGAAAGTTAAAATAAAAATCCTCTTGAGTAGTAAAGGCATACAATGGATCACTGTGGGTATAAAAATAGAGTCAACATTAGATGCAAATAAGGTGAAGTGGTACAATAGAAGTGATTAAACATATGGTCTACTATGTATGTCTATTTCTCTTGACTTTCTCTTTCATATTGAATCTATAATTACTACTAGTGAAGTCTCGACCATATTGGGAAAAATATTTAGGAAGTAGGACATAATGAGAGGACATGATTTGGAGAATGAACTCATCAACTTGAGCCCAAGAAACTTTGAGACTATACAAGATTTATTCACATAATCTAAATCACTCAATTTACAGTTTAAAATATGTGACATTGACATAAAATATGCTCAATTGATTCTTTTCATCCTTTCCAAATTGGGTTCAAACTATTCTATCTTCATTTATACCTTCCATGCCACCAAGCATTCCCTTGGAGATACATGGACCATTCCATCCTTGGATTATTTTACTATTGACTTAACTAAGGATAAATATAAGCTTACCCAAATGGATATACTTAAGTCCTCCAAATCACATGTCTTAAGTATGAGTCATGACAAATAGAAGGCTTCCAATAGTAGCAAGGAGAGGAAACAAAATAAGGACCTATATCAAATAAAGGTTAAAAATATGATTATAAGTCTAAAACATAAAAAGAGTCATCCCCTTTAGATAATAAACCCAAGAAAAAGTGATTCATGTGTACCTATTATAAGAAATTTGGGCATGATGAAACCAAGTGTATGGAGAAGTAGATTTAACAACTAACAAAGAAGTTTGAGAAACATAATATTAGTGTCATTGATTTAACTAAACACATTTCATCAACATAATATTCTTTTATAGTAAAATATAATTGAAAGGGAAAAAGATAAGGGAAAATCACTTGTTGTATTTGCATCCCAACCTTCCACATGAGTAATTTAATCTAGTGATTTTAAGGACATGGCTTCATTTTAGGACATATTATCATAATTGGAGTCTTGTTTTATGCACTCCTTTTTTGGGTGATGATACTTACAAATAAATTAGTTTGAGAGGATCTATTGAAGTTAATGGTTTAAAATTTCATGATAATTTATGTGTCCATCATTATCCACCAATCTACAATCTATTTATTATAATAACACATTGGTTTGGGAAAGAGAGTTGAGTTACCCCTTATTCTATGGTTATTATGGAAACAAATAGTTACTCCATTATTGTATTTGGGAAATCAAATCACCAATCATGATTGTATACTTTCCCACATTTTGCTCATGATCGACCCTCTACTCCAATGCTCACTCATTCAGATGGGGTGAGTAAATTATGGCATTAATGATATAGTCATCTCAATTATCACTAACTAGAGTAAATCAATCATTATGACATGGTTTTAGGGTTGTAACATGTTCAATTTTTTGATAGTGTTTTCCAAGGTTGCATAATTGGCAATCATATTGAAGATAGACATGAAAAAGTAAAATCATGGATAACTACACATATATTAGAGCTAGTTCATAGTGACATTACTAATTTATTTCTATCTCATTCATTCTAAAATAATAAATAAATTATTAATTTCATCAATGAATTTTTGAGGTATACCTGGGTGTACTTTATTAAGTAAAATTTTGAAGTATTTAATCAATTTTAGGAGTTTAAGGCACTTGTATAAAAAAATTTAGGTCAATACATCAAGATTTTATGCAATAATAATGGTGGTGAGTATGTTATCAATAGTTTTGATAAATTTTATAGTTTAGAGGGGATTGAACTACAATGTATAGTTCCATATAGTCATCAAAATAATGGTCTTGTATGTTGAAATAATAGGTCCTTCAAGGAAATGGGTATCTATATGCTACACTCTAAGTCTCTTTCACCTCAGTATTGGGCTAAGGCCATAAACTATGCTTGTTATATCTAGAATTGAGTTCCTTATAAATCATTGAAGAGAGTCACCCCTTTTTAAGCATGGAGTGGTTGGAAACCCATAATTAAGGACTTATGAGTGTTTATATCTCATGTTATGGCCCATATTACTAGTAATAGATATAAAGCAATGGAAATTTAGAATCAACCTTGCATATTTATGGGATATCCTAAGCGTGTTAATTGATATACTATTTTTTATCCCACCATTCATGGGTTTTTCATTGAGGTAAGTGTTAAATTTTAAGAGGGTCCATTAGAATTCACACTATAAAATTCTCTCACTTCCTTAGATGCATTGGGATTTGATAATAATTCTACGGATTTAGATATACTTGAGCAACTTCTTAATGATGAGAGTAGTTATGGGAACTCACCTCCTCCTTCTCCTATAATATATTTAGAGGATGAAGAACCTCATCCTAAATCTTTGAGAAATCATCGTATTTGGGCTAGATAGACACAAAAAAGTGTTGTCCATTGGGTTTGAGATCCATCAAATACAAGGTGAACACATTCATAGTTCCAGAATGCCCCACATGCATTCATTGAATTAGCTTCTAATTCATGGTAATTTAATGAGGAATCATGAACTCTTCAATGGGATACTAATATAAAAAATTATTCTTATTTATTTATTTTCAAAACTTGGTATTTAGTCCCTCTTCCTAAGGAAAAAACTTGTTTGATGTAAATGGATCTTAAAAAGAAAATTTGTAATAGATGGGCCTATAAACAAGTTCAAAGAACATTTAGTTGAAAAGGTCTTATATTAGGTATATATCATTGATTATACCAACATTTTAACCCCTAATTTATAAAATGAATTTAATTCAAATCAAATCACTCTTATTATTTCTGCAACACATTGATGGGATGCTCATCAGATGCATGTGAAGAGTGTTTTTTTTCACAGTGATATCCAAGAGGAAATATACATGGCACAACCATAAATATTTATGTAAGATTTTTTCTTAGTTTTAAAATTTTACAAATATATCTATGGTCTTAAAAATCTCCTTGATCTTGGTATGCCAAGATAAATTCCTCTTTTCTTGCGACTAGGTTCAATAGATGCCATTTTGATCTAAAAGTCTAGATTTTATGGTAGAATGATTCACTATTAATTATAGTTCTCTATGTGAATGATATATTGATCACAAATATCTATCTATCCACCATTAGAGTAGTGAAAAATACTTTTTCTGATAGGTTCTCAATGAATGACTTGGGCTTGTTGTATTACCTCCTTGGGATTGAAATTTCTTAGTCTTACTCTAGGATCATTATTGGACATTATAAGTATGATATTTATTTTATTGCATGGTTTATCATGGATTAATATAATATAAAACCAAATACCTTTCTATTTGGTGTGAATCTTGAGGCTAATTTTCCATTTCTTTTGATTGATGATACCGTGTATTGACAACTTGTTAGCATCCTCGTCTACTTTACACACACTATACTTGATATTTCATATACAATGGGCATGGTATATATATTTATGTAAGAAACACATGAATTAAACTATAAATTATTTGAATATATTATACACTACATTTAGGGTAATCGTAGTCGTAGGATTCACTATGGATCAAACATTGATGTTGACTTGATTGGGTATATAGATTCAAATTAGGCTAGTGATATTTATAATCATAATTCTACTTCAGGCTATAGTTTTTCCATTAGTTTAAACTGATTATTTGGTCAAGAAAGAAATATAATTTTATTTATTTGTCTTATAAAAATACATAATATATAAGAGTTGTGAATGTTGCCACTGAGTCTATTTAACGTCATGGGATTCTCACTTTGGTATCTAGTTTTGATGACCGAAAATCATCTTTTATGATAACCAAAGAATAGTCTAGATCTATAAGAATATTATCCTACATCAATGGGATAAGCATATCAACATTGGAACGCATTTCATTTGGGATATTACCCATGATCATAGTCATTGATCTCTGTTACATACAAATTATGGATTAAATTACTGATATATTCAACAAACCCTTCATTGAGAGTTAAGTATCTTCATTTACAAGATATTATTGGGTTTTAGACAACTCTATCATCCTCATATAGAGGGCCTTTATATTTATTTGGGTACCTTATTAGGGTTTTATGTTGGGATATAATTACACTATACACCTCTTCTACACTTAATGGGAGATGTTAGTGTATGTTGTTATTTTCCTTAATGGTTTTTACCTACACATGTTTATTTATCTTGCTTAGGTATTATTGGGTCATTGGGGAAGATAATACCACATTCATGAATATGTGTGATCACATATATCTTCCACATATATATGTGTCTTTCCTAAACCTTTTTTTGGCTAATGAATAATTAATGATGATAATGCTAATTTTTCAATATTTTGATTATTAAGTGCAAAGTTTTTTCCTAACTCGTGTTTGATTTTGATTCTAAAAGAATTAATTTATTCTTACATTCGATCCTATCTAGACTTTATCCTTGATTATCTTCCACTCCAACATGAACTTGTCAAAATATATTAACTGGATGTAATCTTGATTATGACCTAGCACAATCATGTTTTTATCTATATTTCCACTATCATACATTTGTTATAGTCAAATAGAAATTAAGAAAGCTAAGTATCTTCTATTTTTTTAATTTAATATATTATCTTTTATCAAATTCCACTTATCAATTTTAATTAGTCAATTTTAATTTACATTCATACTTTTGATTAAAATCCATATATATTAAAATTTGAATAGATATATCAAGTTTTATATCTATTAAAGAAAATTCATTAGTAAAATAAAAATGGGGTAGAACATATTGGTGAACCCATACATTTTATGGCATTGATTTTCCTATTATTGTCATAGGTTTTAGATTAATTTTTAATTTATAAATAGAAAAATATTTTCTTCTGATTGGTTTTTATTTTTTCACTTTTCTAGAATAGTTGTCCAATATTTATAAAATTCATGAGTTGTCACTCTGGGCAAAGTGGTCTTTAGTTTTATTTGAGTCATGGTGTGAGGGGTAGTGCTCTAAAAATAAATCAATTAAAAATAATATATATGTAATTTTGTATCCATGTACCTCACATTATCTCATAAAACATAGGGTGTTTTATTTTAGCCATAGGATTCATTTTATCCATTTGGTCTTTTAGTGCACTAGTAAGCAATTATCAATAGGAAGTTACTCTTAATGTACCTAAAAATGGGATAATACAACTATGATATGGTGTAATAGTTTTTAATTAGTGCCCATTTGGTAGTTTTCACTATTTTATGAATAAGTGTATATACTAAAATATTATTTTATATGACATACTCATATTATACACTTAAAAACATTTAATCATGGCTCAACCTTTCCATATATAATCTTATCATTTCCAAAAGGCTCGTGTTAACCATCTCACTATGTGAAATTACTTAACTTATCATTTAAACCTAATATTATGATGACATAGATCACCTATATCCTAAATTCTATATAAAAACTCATTTTATCCTACATAGATAGTTATAGATCCTTAGTATCTCTTTACCATTCAAGACACTAGCAATGTTTCTAGTGTCCCAAATTTGATATTAGTGTCCTTGCCTTCTAAATGATCAAACTGAAAAGCTATTGACATTCATGGACTGACATATTTGTCTTTATTAATCCTTCCATGATATTTTTAAAAAATTGTGATATATATACAAATCAAAATTCATTCACTATGAATCAAGAATTATCTATCAAGAACCTCTCAAGTTCACACTACACTACTGAAAATAACTTGAAAAACTAAGTTATAATGCCATATTCTTCCATATTTAGAAATACATCATAAGATCAAAATTCGTATATGTCTAAAGGATGTAAATATCATCACATGAGTATTATTTGCTAAGTTACAAGATATATCACTACATGCACTCACATATATCATATTTCATAATTGTTCACACACAATCCCACATAAAGGCGATAACTACATCACTCTAAGGCCATCTTAAAAATATATGGATATGTAAAAAATAATAATTTATAGAGGATTATTTGAGGTTAGACTGAATTCACTTGGTCCAAATAGTCCATGTATTGTAAGGTGACATGCCCTAATTAGAGTACCAAAGATTTTGAACCAAAGACTAATTCTGGGAATTTGTACACATGATTTGAATTAACAACCTACAAGGTGAAAATTATCCCTCATATGCACTGGTGGATATTTAATAAAATATTACATATATTGATCTATAAATAAGTGTTGAAAACCAAGATAAAATTATTTATGGTAGTGTCCAAGATGATATAAAACTATTTTCTAGAATCTGACAAATCAAGGTAGAACATTAATCAATGTTCTTCTACACCTCTACATGTCATTTCTACCAACAAATCATTGAATAAGTTAAGTATTATTTCTCCTTTATATTAAAACTTTTATAATATTATTTTTCATTATACTTGTCTATATATATCATATTCTCATATTTAACATATTTATCAAAATATTATAAAATCTACATTAATTTAATTGGCCTAATTTTAGAATAACTTACTCCATAGTTGATTAAGTTATTACCCATAACATTTAATTCTAAAAAGGATTAAACATTTGGTGAAATTGACATCTGAGTACTATTTCATAACCTTAGTTTGCCATATCGTTTTCAACCTTCTAGGTTTTACATTTTAATAATTACTAAGTTCTAATTTTTCCTATCATACTAAATTGTTTGCTAAAATTATTATATCTATATGATATTTTTCTCCTTTTATCATTTATAAAATATAAAATGGTTAAAATTTAACCTCTCCCTCTTCCTAACCCTGAAGAAGTTTATAGATACTTTCCATCCAACCAGGTCCATGTTATCACTACTTCAAGGGGTGAGGTAGTCCATCCTATAGTGCCAAATAAAGGTAACCAAAATGTCATTTCTCCACCTCCTTCACCTATATTTTTAGTCTATAACTTTTTTTGTTTAAATTAATAACTTTTATATTAATTAATAGTTAATTAAAGGTATCTTGATAAAAAAAAAATTAGTAAAACATTATGTTGAGTCACACTCTTTTTATCATGCTGAAATTATGAAAATATAACATAAAATCAGCCTATTATTATGGTTATAATAATATTTTATCTACAAAACAACATTTAAGATAATAAAAATATAGTATACTATAGTATCCATAATTAATAAAATTAAACTCAAAGTATTACATTCAATATTATGCTTATATTTAGACAAAATATGTAACCATAGTTAAGATAATACAACAATACAAAATGATCTTGAAATAGTTACAACAACCATTTTTGTGATAGTTTTTCAATAATATAATCAAGTACATTAGTATAGTAAATAAAATACATCAGAAAGAATAGTATGATAATCATGATCCTTATTTGATATATTTTTATAGTTGTAGAGAGGGACAACATCATCAAATCACTTTTCCTTCAACCATAAACAATTAGTATCTCATAGACCTCCCCACTAGGAGTGGCCCTTCCCATCATGATGGAGTAATACATGCATAGTGAACATTCAGAACCAACTAATAACATGTGAAATGTGTAAAATAACTAATGCATGTAGCCTCTATAAAACATAAAAACTATAATTCACAATGGATAGACAATGTATACCCAAATTAAATTAATTTTTACCAAAGAACTTTAAAGTAAAATAAAATTATAACAATCTAGGTCTAGTCCACATAAGCAATACTCTCTATTGAATCATACCACACCCAATAAATCATTCATTCAACTGATGATGAAAAACCTAATAATAGATTAATACATGTCATTAATTATATGTTGAGTGGATGGGATATCATAATTTAAAAACCAAATTCATACATAGATATAATATGATAAATCATAAAAAATCTATTTATATGCAACAAACAAATCAACTGAATGTAATGCAACATTATTTATGCAAGATAAATCAAATTCATATAAAATACAATAATTCTTTAAGGCCTTTAAATTTAGACCTAATAAATAATAAGTTCATGTTTAACTCAATAATAATATCAACATGTATATAAAGATAGATAAACACATGATTCATAATATTCATGTCTTATATTGCTTTAAATTTTTATAACTCCATTAATTATCACAGTAATCCTATTTGATATTACCAAACTTATCTCATAAATACAAAATATCAACATATGGAAGTAGTATTAAAATATCAAATCTACAACACTTATGTAATATAAAACAATATATTATTATATCAATCAAAATTTAATCCATTATTTACCCTTGCATATGATATGCATTATAAAAATAATCCTATTCTCAAGTCATGCCAAGACAATTGTACAAAACTCCAAGGATGATTCCTTACCTAATAATGTTTTTTTATCAACCATCAAACTCTCACATTTACAAGCTTGTACATGGATGAAAATTTATAACTACAATTTTTAAAATATACTTAGTTGAGTGTTTTTTCTAAACAAAAAGAGTATTTCAACCACAATCCAAATTAAGGTAAACACCCTTACTAATTAGTAAGGATTTGTGATGTTAATATTTCAAAAATGTTATAAAATTTAGACCAATTGAACACTCAAATATCTTTATTCATCCAAACAAGTATCAAATCCAATCAAATTAATTAACTCATTAAATCTAACAAGATATTATAGTTTGAATTAAACCATTACCAATGTAAAAAGAGATACTATAAGCACACAATTAAATATATAATACAAATACATCATTATGAATATGAGGAAAAAAAAATACAATAATAACTCATTTAAATATCACCTATATTAGTCTACTAATCTCTTTCATTGTTAGTAGAGGTTTTTATAAAACCCATCATAACATGATAATATAGGGATAACTATGTGAAGCCAGAACAAAATGAAAATGCAAGCGTGATGGAAGAGTGAACAAAGACATTAGTAAGTTAAATATGATGTGTTTATGTAAAATAAAATAATTTTAACAGATATAAAACATTAAATATTATTCTACATGATTAAATAGATTTAGGTAGACAAAGCATTCATTGTACATAGAACAATGATAAAAGACATTAGAAAAAAACCATTACAAAACTCTATATTAAATTCTATCACATTAGAACTCCTATAAAATATAAATGAGTGAAATATGGAGATTTTATAAGGTATTTTCACTTGATATTCTATCCTTTCACTATAAGAAGAGAAGATTCTTCTTATTTTGAAGACTTTTGACATGCTTTCAAGTTTTGAATACATACAAAAAGATATATAAAAGACAAAAATAGTGAAAGTTGCACGTGTCCACCAATTACACTTTTTAATTATGTATATTTGTTTAATACCAACACTTTCTTAGACTTAAATAATTATCTCACTACAAGACAATGTCATAAGAGGTGTAACCTATGTTGAAGCTAAAAACATTACTTGTTATGAGTAACTAGACCATAACCATAAGTTGTTAAAATCTCTCAAGGTACCATTTACCAGTTTTCACCTCTTGGACACTACTTAGTTTCCCTTTCAAGTTTTTAACTTATCATACTAATCTACTACCATTTTTTTTAATAGATTAACATAACTAGGTACCTACCATTTATGGGTTTTCAATAAACCTCACCCTGTTCCTAATGTTCAAGGCCTTCCTACTTCAAAATGATTAAAAAAAAATGCAAAACTAGAGTGTGTTGTACCTATAATGAAGGTGGTGGTATGGAATACATTGGATAATCTATAAAAAAATTGTGATTATGGTTTTGATTGAGATGCAAAATAAGAAGTTGTTACTATAGAAATTATTGGTGGAGGTAGTTGTTATGGTTGACATATAGGCTACATAGCTACAACAATCTTTTTCTATAAAAGTGCTTGGTAAAGTTAATTTGGAGGAACAAATTGAGGATCCATGATGATCTCTTCCATATATATCTAAATGAGACATGTAATTTTTGAATAATGTCCAATCTATGATATTTTCTTTGACCATATTAGTTCTAATACATAATGACACTTGGAAATCAACCAAACTTTGGATCTCCTCATATTATGTCATTAGAAGCATAGCCTACACATTAGATACTTTCATTTAAATGTGTTGGGTTAACTCATTAATCTTATCTACGGGCCTTCACATTTAAATACCAATAAAATATCCATTTTAGATAATCCAGACTTATGACCCCCAAACTAGATTGGAAATAATGTTAAAGAAATAATATTTTTTATGTATTTCAAATAAACTTGACTAGGATATTGGTAAAAAAAATCTGTATTTCCCATATAGTGCATTAGAGAGAATTTATAAATTGAAAATTTATAAAACTTTAGACTTATTTATAAGATTTTATTTTTGAGTTAGACTAGTATGTGCCTTCACATTTAAATACCAATAAAATGACCATTTTAGATAATCTAGACTTATGACCCCAAAACTAGATTGGAGATAATGTTAAAGAAAGAATATTTTTTATATATTTCAAATAAACTTGACTAGGATATTGGTAAAATAAATTTGTATTTCCCATATAGTACATTACAGAGAATTTATAACTTGAAAATTTAGAAAATTTTAGACTTATTTATAATATTTTATAATTTCCTTGGACTAGTAATAAGTCCAAATCATTTGAAATGATACCTATAAATGTATTTCACAACATTTCATTTTTTCATATCTACATCTTTAGCATGAGATTGTATCTAGATTCAAGTGATTTCTTGAGTGAGACTTTGAGTGTATCTAAGATATTAGAATGGTATTTCATGGTAGATTTTTATTTATCAACATTTATGAACTTTGGCTTGTCCTCCATCCATGTGTTAGATAGTTATTGCTTCTAGTCAAGCATGTTTTGAGCTATGTTACAAGATTGATGTAAAATAGTTTCAAGTACTTGTTCATATTCCTCAAGAATCTCTACAATGGTCATTATTTCAAGCTTGAGATTCTAACCTTACATGCAATGTTTTAGTAGCTTTTGCATAACAAGCCAATATTTTATGAGTTGAGAGAGGAGAGATATGAACTAATTATATTCTAACATGACTTGGTCACCCAGGACTTGAGTGACCAAGGCAAGTACGTAACTGTAAGATGTTGACCTAAGGTGATCCTATTATTAACCATAAATTTGATTTAAATGATTATATATAAATGATAAAGTGTGATAATCAGATTTAAAATAGGCCAAAAAATACTGAACTCAAATATAAGCACACACTAAATTTATTATGTTGAGATAATATAAATATGGAAATTAAAACTATGTTAGATATAGAAATGACAGAGAATTGAATTAATTATCTTGTTATGATTCTAATGTAGTTTTGGATCTTAAACAAGTAGAAAGTAGGATGGAAAGAGATTCTATAATAGTCATTAGTTTTTAACTCTAATACTTTTATCTCTCTAGACATTAACATTAGTCTGGGATGATTATGCCAATGCTACTATTTGGGTTCAATGCTAGTGTCCTATATAGAATACGTAATACAATAAGATGAAACCACCTAGATATTTTTGGGTTTTTTCTTCATCTTCAATCTTGTGCATTCAAATCTATGTCATGGATTATCACTCTATATTAAATGAAAAAACCCCTAGTTATCCATATTTATAGTGCCCTTGGGGGGAAATGAGTTAGTGGTAACATTGTGTCACATTGATCCCAAAGACCTCACTATTAGAGGGCATTGATTACATATCTAATACTCTAAAAGAGGGCCTCAAACTCATTTACGTCTCCCCTTCATGTTGTCCTATGTGTGAATAATATAATATGTGAAAATTAAGTGCAATAATGACTTGGGTTATAACTTGTTAGATCAAGCTCTTGGGATAATCATTCAGTACTTTAGACCTATAGATGTGTATTCCATATAATTGATATGGAAATATAAATAAATAATGAATATTATTTCAATTGAATGTTCTTTTATTTGAATGTAGGTTTTTTTCACATCTAGAAGGAAAGAGGGTTGATCCTATATTTATATCAATCCATTTGGAGTAATAAATCACATTAAATCACTTAGGATGACCATTAGGATATGTTTCATTTACAAATTGGATATCTTTAAGGCACTGGGCACTTTCAATGGGATAGGATAATAATTTTGATGTTAATGTGCATCCTAAATGTTACTACTTAGGGAGTAGAAAAGTAGGTATAGGTTCATAAATTGAAAAGATGGAATATAAGTACATTTTAGTCATTCTAGGTAAGAAAGAAAACATGGTTCATCAACATAATTCTAGTTAGAATAAAATATATAGTCCAAGGGGCATAAAGATAGAGTAGATGTGATATTTTTAAAAGTGAAGAAAGGTAAATAATTGAGATGAACAACCAAGGTCTATGTTTTCCAAGTGTACAAGATTGAGGTGATATATAATCATAAAATATCATCTACATTATCCCCCTAATCTAGTAACAAGGTTTCTAGTTTAAAGGAAAGGAATGCATACCTAGGTGTGTATGCACACCTTATATTTATGTGTTCCGAACTTGAGTGTTTATATGGTGATTAATATATAACCAAGATCATGTTATAGAACATTATTAGTGCATATAATCTGGGTTAAAATTACTTAAAATTCATTGAAATTGAAAAATTAAGGTTTAGGACTAAACCTATGTGTCAATGCAAATGCCTTGCCTATTAAAAGGTTGATTTGAAAAATATGTATCATTATAAGGATATAAAACTAAAATTAGGAAAAATATAGATAAAATTTTTTAGTACATATATCCAAGGTGATAAAGAGATATATTAGAAGAAACATGCCCCTAACTTTGGATAAAAATTCAGTTGCCACATGGTAGTTGACATTAGCTTAATTTTGTAACCCCGAGATACTTACAACTTGGTGAGGCTAGTTGATCAAGTTAAACCTAAAAAATTGGTAAGATTGAGTGATTTTATCACCCTAACCGTACCAAAAGGTAAACCAACTATTGTAGTAGATTGGCTCAATAAAGCCTATAAAAATCTATAGGGTATTAGTATGAAAACATTTGTGACATGGTAACAATCCATAAAAGAGTTTTGGAATCTGACATTGATTTATATTTTATAATATTATTCACATGTTATATAACATATGAACCTTAGATATGTCTCATTCTAGAACTATGTATAAAAATAGTACAAATGTATATAATTATACCATAATTATGAATTTGAATCATATAATTACATGTTTTGACAAATTTAGATAATTGTGTAAGTATGGAGAACATGCTTTCAAAGCATTCCCCCATTATATATGGAGAATTATGAAAATTGATATAAGTACTAATGTGGAGAACATGCTTCTAAAACATTCCCCCTCTATAAAATCAAGATTATAAGTATTTTATATGTGTGGAGAGCATTTTTCCAAATTATTCCCCTAATGAATCTAGGAATTGTGAATGTGTGAAAGCCATGCCCATATGACATGCCCCCACTGAATCTGAAGATTGATAAAAATACCATATACTGAATGATGTGGAGAACATGTTTCCAAATCATGCCCCTACTAAATCTAAAAACTATGAAAAGTGTGGATAACATGCCTCTATGACACCCCTAATTATATGCCCCATTTTGAGGTGAGGATAAGACAAGAAATGGTAGTTACATCACCTCAAAAAGATAAGACAATTGTATAATTTATGAATGTAACCATGTAGCATATAAAAGGGCACATGTTTAGGTAAATGTATCATTGAAGAACATAAAACCAATGTGATCATATAGAGTCCAAATATGTGTGATAAATATCATGACAACATTGAGATAGTAACAATATAAATTCAATAGGCAAATCAAGAGTAGACATAAGAACACTTAAAAGCAAGTCAAAATAAAATGGCCCAAAGACATTAAAAATAAGGGACATGTTCAAATACCATACATCTAAGGGACAATATTGATTCAAATTTACATAAAATCAATAATGACATATTTAAATTTATATACAGCAAATAATGACACTTGAAAATGTCAATGCAAGCATACATAGACATGGGGCTGAAATCAAAGGATCATATTTAAATGATCAAAAAAGGAATACAATATCAAGGTAAGACACTCAATAAAGTGAATAAATTAAAGTAACCAACATATAAATGTCATAGTATCCCATGGATCAAATGTGTTAGTAAAATATGTCAATTGTATAACATATCAAGTACCATGTGCAAGTGCAGTCATCTGAAAAGGACACTTGAGTTCTAAGAGTGTTACATTAGACTACCCATCCCTAGATTAGACATAGACCTATCTTAGGGCCTATTTAGACACGTATCTAGCCTTTGTGTGGGCCAAATGTGTCCCTAAACATCCCTTTAAAATTCTTAGAACCTCACTTTAGCATCCTTTTCCCTAGTGCCTTAGGTTCTGCCACTTAGACACTAGAGCCATAATTTAGATAGTAGCACCAATGGCACTAGTGTCCCAGCTTGAGCATTATTATCCTTTTCTTGGCTTTATTCACCAATAGACATCATTTAAAAACAAAAACCACCTAGGGTTGTAATAGACCTCTTTTAAGACATGCACAAATTCTAGAATAGTATATACATGCCATTTATCCCATTATTCACTAGATGCAGATCAGATGCAAATAACATAAATAAGCTCAAACCAAGTTGTAAACAATCATCATTATCAATACTTATACTACACTACTTATAAATAAAACCATCTAGATCCATACTAAAATCATAATACTTATATTTCAAGTCTCAATATCCATTTAAAAGAACTCAAAATAACATTCATAATAGCTTCACTTGCACTTGTATTAACACTTAGTTGGGGAAAACTACATCAGGATTCATCCCTCCTTGGGTTATTGGTATGTAGGAAAATATCATCATAGTATGGTGTTGAATATGTCTAGACTAAAGCACTAACATCACACTTTTCTAATTGTGCCAACTGGATGCCTTAGCATCATGGAGGTTTATGGTTTGTATACAAAATTAGCTAAAGTAGGTTACCTATAGGGAATCAGAAATTTTACACACAATAAAAAGATTGGCAGACTCAGACATAGGTACACCTAAAACCTTGGAATAATTTTTCACAAAGGACACTAACACTAAAATAAGGACAATATCTCCATTAGTGATACTATCCAATTAAGGTATTACTATCCAAGAAGGGTTTTGATACGTAGATCCTATTTGTGATACTCATGTTAACTCTTGTCCTAGTTAGTAGGCTCCAAATCTCTCATCTTAGTAAATTCAAAACTAAGTACTTGTTTACATCATTTATTGATATTTTTAAAAAGTTCAAACTAGGTTAATTCTATTAAAAATTAATGGCTATATTTATTACATATTTCTACCCTAATTTACTATATCCAAACCCTTTAACAACCTAGTGATTACACTCCATAAACCCTAAAAAGTTAAATCATTTGGTGAACCTAACTTAATTTGAGCATATTATTTCAAACCTTGGTGCAACATTATGGTTTCCCTTCTTATCTATATAATATACTCAATTTTTAGTTTACAGCCTATCATCATGATTATCATAATGGATGACATTTCCTACTTTTTGGCTTAATGTCTTGTGGTTTGTCTTACATTCCTATTACTCATCACTTATATAAAAATGCATATGTGTGTCACTCTTATCATAGATAATGTCATATAATAGCTTATTTTACACATTGGTTGACCCTCTCTTGAGTCCCCCTTCTATGAGGATCATTTTCACATGGCTCACTTTGATTTACCTCTAATTAATACTCGATGAAAAAGAGCTTAGAGGACTCATTTTTTTCAGCCTTTACCTTGACTAGTTGGTTTCATTCACTTACATCTTGCCTCTACTACTCACCCTTGAAAAATAGTATATCATATGGTTTAATTTGTTACTAGACAAAATAAGATGCCTCCTCAACCTATATAGGAATAACTTAACTCCACCATCCCTCCTCATCCCCATAACACTACAATGAGACCTAGAGATCAACACAAAGCATTTAATATTATTAATCATTTGAGAAACACACTGATTAAGATATCCATATTAGAATTACTTCAATAGGAAACTATTTTTGAAGATATTATTTTTCAAACACTCAATCATACATCTTTGCCTCGTGACATAGAGTTAGTTTACTTTACATCTATCATGAACACTATCAAGGACATTGTGGATGTTATATATTTTTCCAATGAGGATTTCCAATCACATTTAGTTATTGACTAGATTCTATCACTCTTAATTCATGCACACATCAATACCACCACTATTAAATGAGTTCTAATTGATAGTGGTTTATGACTTAACATATACAACCTCATATTTATACAAACTATGGGGGTTGATATAACATCTATTCAAAATAAATATAAGAATATAAGAGGTTTTGATGACATTCCTAGACAAAAATTGTGTTTTATTACATTGGATACTATGGTTGGGCTAAAAAACCTACTTACACAATTTTAGGTGACACCTAATCATTTTCACTACAAGCTATTAGTTGGGAGACCTTGGATACATGATATGGAGCCCATACCCTTTACCTTGCATAAATGCATCATATTTTTACATGATGGATACTTATAAAATTTTATAGTAGATAATTAACCATTTAGATATTGTAGAGACACTCAGCCTACCCCCTCCCTTGATTACATCTTCAAATGGGACACGTCATGTTCTTATAGAGTCCCCACCTCATAAGATTTTGATTGAGTAGATGCATACATATGATGTTGGGGTATCTAATAACAATATTCCTACACCCATTCCAAATCCTCCTAAATCATAATTACCTTCACCCATGATGTAGGAGGACCTTCCTACAGTACAACTATCCCCACCTAGGGAAGATGATTGGATTCTCACAACACAATTACCATTACTTGTTAATTCAAAGGAAATATACATCTTCAACTCTAATATATAATCCCAAGCCACCAAAAATGATGATCCAACACCCATTGGCATTTATGATTACTTATGTGGATTGAGATTCACACCAATGGGTCATGGAGATTACAAGGATGATTCTAAGGCACTCATGCCTTTTTCTACACTAAAATCACCATTATTTCATATTCCTACATCTACTAGCCCACCTACCCAATTAAAAGTAGAGGCAGATACCTCCATTCACTTAATATATATGGTTACATATATGGGTATCAACCCAATTATATAGATTTAGGAAGGTAGTTCACATGATTTACCACATCATATTTTATATATTTTACTTGACATATGATTAATAGAATTGCCCATAGTTCATCATAGAATTGTTATAAAATTATCACAAAAGGAAGTTTAACCCTTTTTCATTTTCATAGGCTTAAAGTACATGATATAGATACATGCTCAACATTACAACACAAGTTGAATAAGTTTGAGGATCAGGGCATTCTTCAAATTAAACAACCTCTACCTACACCATTATAGGCACCATGATAGACTCATCATCAACACAGATACTCATGAAATGATCCATTGATTTGTCATAATTTTTTAGGATATAGACATCCACCATGTTTCTATAAATGAGGATTCTAATACTAATACTTTCACTTTGGCATTTTTATAGCATATAAGACATTAGGAGAATGAGATACAACATTACATACATTACTAAGATTCCATAAGACATATCAGACTAACATTTGCATGTGGCCCAAAGGTGGTGAACACATTATTCTTTTTCATGAGCATAGGCACTCATATATAGGTTACACTTGGTAGTACATGGTTATATGTAATGGATACCATAACTAATAGATAAAATATATGTTTGAAATTGAGTCACAAGAGACTCATGGTATAAATCTATGTGATGGTATAAATGAGAACCATAGATTTCATAAAGATATTCCAAAGTCCAATGTGGTTTATCTTGGGACTAGATAGGAGTCATATTACATAGTACAACACATTGTTTGGATCACAAAATCTAGACTAACACCAAGGATAAGGATACATTGATACAAACATCATGGTATAATGATCATGGTGACGAGGAATTATTTGAGTTCAAACATATCTAATATCCAACATTGGATGATCTCCCACTTTATCCACTATTTGATTATCCACATCCCATGGTTATGCTCTTGGGTTTATATAGACAATAAATTTTAGTTGTACATTATGTCATTTATTTTGATCATCTCATACATAGATTACATCTAGAAAATAAAAAATAATATACTATGTCAAAACACAAAAAAAATCAAATATTTACTAAAAAGATATAAATTATAGAATGTATGCATTTCCATGTTTACACTTCTTATACTTTCTAGGTACTTCATATGCTAGCTATCTTAGTATAGTTAATTTTTATCACACATACATGATTCACTTGTTCTTATCAAGTTTTCATAGATACTTATAGGATATAGTTCCATTACATAGATCTAGATACACTAATATTTACCCATTTGGGCCATAAACATATGTACATGAATTCCTTATTCTATACATTCACCCATTTGGTGGATCTTATACATAGTTATGATTTCCATGTTACATCTTTCTAAACTTTGCATGATAGATTTAGCATTGTTATATCTTGATATTGCTCATCCTACAGTAATCATATTCATTAATGACTACTACTATTCTAGACTCATCTTATGTACATATTTTCTCATATAGATTTGGACCACATGTTCATGCATACTTTCATTTCTAGCTTTCCTAGTTTAGAATTGATCGTGTCTCTATGATTATTCTATTTTATTGCATTTGAACATGCCATTTCTCTATGTATATATACCACTAATTTTCATTGTATGTAATCTTTGGACATGTACCCATGTCCTTGTATATGATTTCTTGATTTTCTATGTGAAAATTTTAGCATATACTTCCATGTGTCTCTAATCCAACTTGCTTGTTGTTTACGTATGTGGACATTTCAACATGTCCTTGTATGTCTTACTTTATCAAATTTAGTGACATATGCCCATGCCCATTATATTGTGGGCCCTTGGCATAATTTACATGACTCATGTGTGTTGTATGCATGATTTATTTTATTTGTCATGGACATGATACTTGTCTCTTGTTTGGAACACACTCTAGTTTTAGATACCATGAGGTACCTCATGCATCTCCCCTTACTCCTTAGGTGACTGGATAGACATCATACCCTATCCCCCTATGTATCTACTCAATTATTACTTAGAATTATTATCCATATACATTATTATATCTATCTTGATAGCCTTTTGAATGTTATACAGAAAATACATCATACATTAAAAACTCATGCTCAGACTATCTTATATTTTGATGTTATGTATGCATATTATATTCATTTATTATGTAGATATCATATATGCTCCAGATAACACACATTTTACAAATCTTTATATTTTAAGGATAGTTCTTACACAAGTTTAGTAACTCCCCTCAAAAGAGGGTGAATTCAAAGATGTTTTTCATAGAGATTAAGTTATTTGAATGCATTTAGAGTAAAATTTTTATCACACATGCTCAAAATATATAAATAGTTTCAAGAAAATATAGTGGGAAATAGTGACATAAATACTAGTTTTAGTTACATATAAATTAGTAAAGTTGGACATTAGCACCCAAATTGTGACACTAATGCCACCAATGCTATTGTCCAAGATATGGCACTACTATCTACTAGCCTTAGTTTTAGGAAATTATAGATTTTCTAAAAAAGTATAGTAGGTACAATCCAAGTTTGCAAAAGTTTAGTTATAAATTACCAGCTTTAGCTTAGTTTAGCATAGATTCATACTAGTTTTCTTAGATTGGGGGCATCATACATGGCATGATTATTCCCATTTCAGTTTTAGATGATTAGATATAGACTATTATAACTCAATCTAGAATATATATACTTGAATATTATTTTTAGGGGCATATACATGGCTTATTATTTTTATATCATCATTTATTCACTAATTGATTAGATGGAATGATAAACTCCATGTCATTATCTAAAATGTACACACTAGACACCATGTTCCAAGTTACACACTAGATTAATGCCTTATTTCATATATAGTAGTTGGCATTCCTAAGCAGCCCAAAGCTTCCTAATATTATCGAGTGTCTTAGATCCATTATACATTCCATAATTCCTAAGTGGTTGTAAAGATGACATATATAATTACCATTATAATTATACATCTCTAGTTATATTTCACAATTTTGTTAGAGATGCATATACTATACATGGGTAGGAAATGATGGATTCTTAGTCTACTTGAGTTCTTGAGCCACATACATGAGAGGGTTGGACACACCATCAATCTAATCCAGGTTATTCATAGGTCATGATCTACCAAGAAGGGGTGGGAAATGATGGAGTCAAAACTATATTGAGTTATTGATCCACCCACACATGGGGATTAAGCAAGCCATCATCTCCATCTAATCTATTCATCAATTGATCATTATCCACATACACACACGTAGGTTTTCACCAAAATTATGCATTCATTCACATACCTAGTGAGGTGTATTTATTTATTTCCTCACTCTTATCTCTTTACTTAGTTTGTCTTTGATTTTGATATATCCTAAGTAAGGACTGATCTATGCATGTTTCATTTGTAATGGAGCATGCTTCACATGCTTAAAATGAGATTCATGAGATTTTAATCTTAGGTAAGTCTAGGTATACTTATTTTTCCTTTATCTTAGTAATTTAAGAGGGGGGGAATTAAATCATCTGAAAATAATAGTTGAGTGACAAGAGTGTTATTTGAGACCACACATCCATAACTTAGTCATAGACCTATCTCAAGGCCTATTTAGACATTTATCTAGTCTTGGTATGGGCCACACACATCCCTAAACATACCTAAAGTAGTATTAGACCCTTAATTTAGCATCATGGTCCCTATTACCTCAAGTTCTACCACATGGACACTAGCTCCATAATTTGGATAGTAGTGCTAATGGTTATAGTGTCCTATTGAATTTTTCCTACCTTTGGCCACCAATAGATATAATTTCATAACAAAAACCACATAGGGTTAGCCTAGACCTATTTTAAGACACACACAGGCATTAGAATAATATATATACATGAATTTCTACCCATTATTCACTAGACTGAGATTAGATGTAAATAACACAAACAAAATCAAAACAAGTTATGAAAAATTAAGGTTATCAATCCCTATTTTTGCACACATCCATCTACAACCATCCCAATCTTAGAATAATCAATTTTATTGTCTTAAGATCCATTCAAAAGCACTCAAACAAAAATTTATACTTGATTCACTTGCACTTTCACCAACACATAGGTGAGGAGAACTACATCAGGCTTGATCCCTCCTCAGAGTATTGGTATGTAGGAAACTCTCATCATAGTGGGGTGTTAATCATGTCTATCCTACCCTAATAACATCACACTTTGCTAATTGTTCCATATAGATTCCCTAAAAACATGGAAGTTCAGGGTTTGCATACAAAATTAATTAAAATAGGTCACCTATAAGGAATTAAAACTTATGCACATATTAATAGGCTTGGTAGACTCAGACACAAATGCACCCAAAAGCTCAAAAAAGTTTTACATCAAGGACACTAGCACTAAAATAAGGACACTAGTGCCATTGACACTACTATAAAACTAGGGTGTTATTTGTAATAAGGTTTTTGACACTTAAATGCTATCTATAACACTCAAATCAACTCCTCTCCTAGTTTGCAACATCCATATTTCTCATCTCAATAAATTTATAGCTAAGTACTTGTCTACATCATTTATTTTTTTGTTAATAAAGGTATAACTAGGTAAACTTTGTTACAAATAAATGATTGTATTTATTATATATTTATACATTGAGTTACTATACTCAAACTCTTTAAAAACTTAGGGATTATACTCTCTAGACCCTAAAAAGTTAAATCAATAAGATATAATCATAGATAAAGGAATGTGCGAGTACATATTAAGATCAAACATTATAATGTAGAGTGATAATCAGATCATATAACCTATGTATATCAACATCAAATATGCAAGTGCCCCCAATGTCTATATGACATGAGTAGAGGTAAATATGAACATTTAAAATTTGAATGTATCATGTATCTATGTATTCCTATATCACACTAAAATATAAGTATGATAGATATGTGTATGTAGGAGTAACTAAATATTCTATTTATAAACATGAAACTAACACATGGATGGTAAGGATTTAATAGAACATGTAGGTGCCAAAAGTGTTTTTATATTTTTAGATGTTTTTGATTGATATGTTTTAGGTATTTTTGGCATTTTCAATAGGGAGGATCATCATATGATTCCATCCAATGGATGGTCATATATATCTCTCCATTATGACTCTAATGTAATACCTAATTTATACTACTAAAGATCATATATAGGTGTAATATATGTCATTATGGTATCAATGGTGACATGCATATGTAAAATACGACTCTGTGCTCATGAAGTAATAATAAGAGTAATGGGATTAGGGGTTATTTGAACCCATTATTAAGTTCTTGTTTATTTCTTTGGTATTATATTAATATCTACATTTTGAGGTGTTATAGATATTTTTATCATGTTTTTAAGTAGAAGATGGGGATTCCATGGAATCCACTATATGTCTCTAATCGAATGATGTCTCATGTACTAATTGCCTAGTAAAGGGGATTGCCTATTGTTTACCTTTTTATGGTGAATTAGTTTTAATAGGATTGATAAAATAGTTTTTTGGTTATAAGTTTCTTTTGTTTAAGAGGATTCTCATATGGAATTATAGAAACTATAATGACCTGATTATCATGAATGTATTTAACACACCCATGCACTATAGAAGGTATTATTTAAAGAATGTGTATCCAAGGTATTCCCAATAACATATCAAAGATTCCCATAGAATGGATAACTGAGAAGGTAGAAACTACATGTGCTGGACAACCTATAAAAGTAAGTCAAACTCACTAATAGCCTTTTGAAAGGTCCCATTTAATGCTCAAATTTATTTGGTAGAGAGGTGTAAATCATGATTAGTATAACCCAAGTGTGTAAGCAATGCCATGGTGCAAACATTTTTTATTTCACCATTATCAATCATAAAACTACATATGTGGTGTTTATCAAGGTATGATTGAATGAATAAATAAGGACTATTAGAGTCATCATCCTTAATTTAATTATCATCAAAGGAAATATAAGGTTTCTAAACCATAGGAGGTATATGTTATGTGTAAGTACCAATAGTCCCATCTAGTGGGTGCGGATAATGTGAGACATGAGGATGTGTATTATATTCCATTTGGATTTATAATTACTTCTTAGAATGGTCTTGCAAAAGATTGTTAAATATTTTTCTATTTATAGTGATAACTAGGTTGTGAACATGATTCCTTTAGAGGATCCTCAAATATAAGTTTTTGGTCATCGATAATATATTGGATCTTGTGATTAAAGGTAAAACATCTACTTGTAAAATGTTGTAGTCCTTGATGATAATCACAATAAGAATTCACATCATATCCTTCAAGTATATGATGACTCATATCAAATTTGATAGGATGAGGGAGAGATATAAGTTGATATTCTAGTAATCATAGGATTAATGAAGTTAAGGGCTTAGGTAAACATGTAAATTATCTCCTTAATATATTAGAAATGAAAATCTAATTAGGCTATTATAGAACTATGTTAATTGTGATGGTTATTTACTTTCTAGGCTCAAGAGGTTTTTAACTTATAACTTGGTTTAAATGTAAACTTGGTACTAGATGTAGATGTAGCTGGTGTCTTTTCTACATAATTGAGCTTATTCAAAAACATAATCTTGATTTTATGGTCTCATACAATATGGTATAAGTCATCGAAGGATTTGAACTTCTTAAAAATAATGGAATCATGTAAATGAGCAAACAAACATTGTTTGAATGTCTTGCAACTCTTTGTCTACTACAATATTGGTCATTTTGACTAACATTGTCTTATATCTTAAGAAATATTCATTGATAGGTTCATTGGTTCCTTGTTTGATTTTGAAAATTTGGGCATAGGAAACCTTTCGGGAAATGTTAATAGAAAAGTGTGCTAAAAATTGATTTGCAAGAGGTTTGAATGAATTTTTTATTGGAAAAGTGAACTATGAAACCACCTCAAAGTGTATTTCTTTAGGCTTTTTGGAAATAATTTGGTCAAAATTTTATCATTGGAAGCATAGTCAAGGCATGCTATATAAAATGTTTAGATATATTATTTAGAATTACCCACCCCTACCATTGTAAAATGTGAACTTAGGTAAAATAAATACAATTGGTAAAGGGTGTAAAGAGATTTAAAGTTTAAGAGGATTATGAAATACATATTACAAATCTATAACATAAGTGTATTTTAAATAATTTTGTTTAATGTTTATAATCTTGTCCTGCAAGGTATTTATAACTTGAAGGAAGGATTAAACTTTAGGCCTAGTGTGATTTCAATTAGCAATTTGAGTAGTCACCAAAGGGGATTAAAACATGTTTTGTCTAGTAATAGGCATTGAAACTAGTGTGTATGTTGACATAACTGTTAATTATATGATAGATTTATGAATAGTAGTTTTAGGGAACAAATATTTAAACACATAATCTATGCTCCCACTACATGTAGGTAGATTGATAAGTCTAGTATAATTTATAGTACCTTCTAAAGATTCACCATTACTAGGTGAGGCAGCCTTAGTTTTATCTTGTTTACTTATTTCATCTCTTATAACATACAAAAAATCATCCATTAAGCCTTTGTTATTATTGAGATGAGTAAGCAATGTTTATTTATCTTCCATTTAGAACTAGGTTTTTACACTAACATTTTCCATTGCTTGACAAATGAAAATTTTCAAATTTACAACAAAGTACAACAATCAAAAACCTTAAGTGACCTAGGGTTCGATGTTCAAATATTGGGTTCACCAAATGTTTAACCCTAAATTTTTTTTGTCTAAGGTGATCTTATCATCAACCCTAGATTTGAATTAAAGGGGTATATAGAAATGAAATGGCATAAGGATGATAATCAAATCTATAGTAGGCCCATAAAATGCTAAACTAAGATATAAGCACACATTGAAATTATTATTCTAAGATACTTTGAATATTCAAATTACAATTATGATAGATATATAAATGAAAAAGAAGTGAAGTAATTAGATTATTTTGATGCTAAAAATTAGTCTAGAAGGATATTCTAGAACATTCACCATATTTTAGTTCTAATATTTCTAGATATATGGATAGTAATGTTAGCTTGGGATGGTTGTGTTGATGTTATTTTCTAGGTTTAATGATAGTTTCATGTATATAATACCTATTGGAACATGATACAACCACCTAGATACTTATGGGTTTTGATTCACCTTCATTTTAGTGAATTTAGATCTAGGTCATTGAATGTCTCTCCTTGTGAAATGGAAAAACTATAACTCTCCATCTTCATAGTGACCTTGGTGTTATGGGTAAATAATATAGAAGGTGTCTTTAAAAGGTATTACACCCATAGCTAATACTCTAGAAAAAAGACTCAGACTCATGTCGTTCTCCCTCATGTGTTGGATTATGTGTGAATCATATAATATGTGCAAAGTAAGTGTAATAGTGACCTAGGTTATAACTTGGAAAACCTATCTCTTTGGAAACTCCTTGAGTACTTTAGACCTATAAATGTGCAATCCCTATGACTAATGTATAAATAGGAATAGATATGGAATCTTTATTCAATTAAATGCTCCTTTTTCTCAATCTTAGGTTTTTAATAGGTCTAAAATGAATGAGGGTTTATTTTGTATTTATATCAATTCCTTTGGAATAATAACTCACATTAAATAACTTAGGCCTACCATTATAATATGTTTCATTTAAAAATTATATGAATTTAGGTAACTAGATACTTGCATCGAGATATGGTGGTAGTGTCAGTACTATTATCTATCTTAAAAATTATTGTGCAAGGATAAGGAAAGCATGTATAGGTTTAAAACTTGTAAATATGGAAGATAAGTACATTTTAAGAATTATAGTCCATATGGAATACCTGGGTCATCAACATAAGATTCATTAAAGTAAGAGATATAGGCCAAAATAAACAAAAATAGAGAAAATGTGAGATTTGTAAAAGTGAGAAAAAATAAAAAAATGAGAGGAACAATAAAGGTCTGAGTGTGCCAAGAGTAAAATACTGAGGTGCTATATAATCATAAAATATTGTCTTCAACAAGACATATAACATCAATCAATTCATGAGATTTGCTGAGGTGGAGGTTTAGATATGTGTTCTTTTATTTGAGTTGTAACACATCTTATTCCAAGGCAAATGCCTTCTATGTGATGGATTCTTATAAAGTAAGTACTCCCTCAATTTTATTGGATAGAGGTAGATTTGAAACATCAAATTATTCTTCTTGTGCCATTGTATCCAAGGACAAAATCAAATTTACATTCATGACATGTGATTTTTTGATATATGCCATGAGTAGAGAAAAAATTGTGTGATACATGGAGGGCACAAGGATATATCGTAATCATTGGATAGTTATTTATTGGTTTTTATATGATTCATCCTCTTGAGCACCCCCTGAGTCAATTCTAAACCCTAATATTTAGATGATGGTTGCTAGGTCTTGAGTACTCCCATTAATTTGATGTTACTTGTTTCATATTTGGATGTGCCTTATTATTTGGCACTACAATCTTATACTACTTTGGATTTAGAATATTCATCTACCTTGGATTTGACATCTACCTCTACCTTGGATTTGGAAGCTACCTTAGTCTTGTTCTTTGCCTCTTACTTATGGGTTTGATTCTTTACTTGCTCTTTCTGAGTGTGTAATGCTTATTTTACCTTCTCCTCTTCTTAAGCCTTTTTTGTTTCCTTGGATTCATATTTCTTATTCTATGACACTTTCATTTCTTGAGCTACTTGATCTTGGTATTCTCTCACAGCTTTTTCATATACATTATTTTTCACCTCCACTTCCTCTTTCTTTTTATTTTTTGTCTCAGATTACTTACAAATTCCCCTATTTACCTCCTCTTTCTTATTATATTGATCTTCATCCTCAGTAGCTTTGTGTTTTTCATCTTATTCTTTTGCCACTCTACCTTTTGATTATTCTTCATAACCACATTCTATGCCTGTTCTTCTTATTATTGTGTTTTTAGTATTTTTTTCTTGTGTTGTGATATATATTTGTTTATCTAGATACTCAGATTGTGGAGTTATTTCTTTTGGATCCTACATAGAAGTTGGTGAATTGAACACTAACTAATATTTATATGATGAGGTTTATTAAACCATAATGATTCTACATGTTGGGGCATTTTACCTAAAATATGATAGATGGGTCATATTCTTCTTCAATCTCTTATAATCCTAGATAGACTCCTAAGACTACTTATTACATCTTTAATCCTTCTACATTTCAACTTCCTCTATTAGATTTGTGAATGAAATAATTAAATTTTTTATTTTTGGGGACACTCTTGACACATAATATGACCTTTTACAATGCACGAAGGATGGTTATGGGATTTACTATAGTGGTGAGAGATTTACCTATACACCAAAAGATATTTCACTTGGATCTATGTGAAATATCTCAACTTCAATATGTTTGTGCCATACTTCCTACCCTATAGTGTCTACTATTATAGATGGAGGAGTTTGAGTGATATCAACCCATAATTATTGTCTCACTTGGTTTTGTACTTGGCATGTGCATACTACCTTCTAGAAAAAAAATTATTTTTCTTATTGATAATAAAACTCTTTGCCTATGTCTATGAGCATTTCTAGTAAAAATTCCTCTTCTTTGATGCCTAGATTTTTAATATCACATTATACAATGATTTTTGGGACAAAGTTGTTTTACAACCAATATTTGGTGTTGCATATCCTCTTATTTAGTGGTGGTCGTGATACTTGTTATTATAGTGCCTTTCAATTTCCATTAATAGTCTATGAGGGAGTTACATCTATCTATAATGAAGCCTATTCTTGTGATTGATATTATGTATTCAATGGTTGTTTTGATCCTAGAGGCATAGACTATAAAAGTTGAAATGATCTGGTAGCTAAGGATTTCTATCACATGAATTTTATCTTAACATCTAGCATGGTTGTGAAGAAACTTAGTTGAATGGCTGTTACTTTAGGTAGTTCATAGACTCTGATGTGAATCCTATATACATATAATATTTTTAAACTTTATCAATTATTGATGCTTTCTCTCTTACATGAACCCATCAAATCTCAATATCTCTAAATGCACACCTTAAAAGTGTGCATTTTGGAAGGGGTTGGTAGACCTTTTGTGCTTTGGAGGATTATTAGACCCTATAACACCACTTAAAACTAATATAAGTTACTATTATCCCATTTCCTAGGAATTGAAATCTAGCTTATACACTTCCCTAAGTATCTCACCACCCAAAATAGCCCCTACCTATGTAAAAACCCATTTTTACTACATTTCCTACTATGTCAACTGGGTCAACCCCATTCTGGGATTTAACACATGTTATGAAAAAATTTCATCCCAAGACAACATAATTTAAGATCTAATGGCTCTATTTACCACATAACAAACTCAAATGGGTTAACTATATTGACTAAATTCCCTATATGGTTTAGGTTCAATCCATCGCAATAAATACCCCCTCAATTTCATTTCTAAATAGAGGATCATTTAATTGAACATCAGTCATGCTCATAAATATTATTATAAAATCAATACAAGGCTTCATTATTTAGGTTTTTACATTGGATAAGTAGCATTTATCTTATGGAGGTCTTAAATGCATAGGATAAGTCTTATAGCATAGAGTTTATTTGTCCTTGTGATCCTTACAATCCTAGAACAGCCCCTTAAAAGGAATCATTTGCCAATGGAGAGATTGAGGCATGATGAGTTAAATTCAACAAGGTAAGTATATTCCTATCCATTCATATTTAGATAATTAGATGTTATTTAACTAATGGATTTAATTATATCTCTCCTTGTTTAGATCATTTCTATGTTATATTAGATAAAATTGACTTTGCATGTTTATTATCTTCCCTATTTATGCCACCATATTTTTTGAGCACTATATTAGCTTGCATATTCGTTTACAAGATTAGATTGCATGTTAATTAGTAGTTATCTTTTATTATTATTAAAATCATAAGACCTAGCTAGAGTTATCACAAAATGGAATTTTACTAGAGTCCTTGGAAACCTATCCTTTGCAATTGTGTAATAAGAGATACATTGGCATAGTTTTATTCTATCCATTATTCGTCATGACCCTGATGTAAATGTATTTCCAAGCAGACTTGTAAGTTAATTACCTTTTCCAATCTTGAATATTATTGAGTATGATAAGTTATAAATCTATCTAGTTTCAATTACATACATTCTAGTGAACCCAATTTGAATATAACCCTTGTATATTTTTAATTTTTCTTTACAAACAATTTGATCAAACCTATTGACCTAGTTTATCACTTTGTGCATAACTTTCCATACTTCATCAACCGTATCGACCTAGTTCAGCTATGTGTGGGGTTTTCATAGCTTTTTTAACCCAGTCACCCTAGTTAGGGCATGTTTTTATTGGTTTCCAAACTGAGGTGAGTTTGTCAACTATATTTGTCCTTCTACACATGTAATTTACACTATAAAAAAATGGGTCAATCTGATTCACCTAGTTTATTATTTTGCCTTTAACATTTAACTAAATTAATCTACTCAATTATTTTATTTTTTATTTTTATTTTAATAATTAGGTTGATCGCATCCACATAATTCTATTTTCACTATCATTTCTTCATTTTGTTTATACTAGGCCAATTGGCTCGATTCTATCTAAATATTATATCTTTTGCTTCTATAGGTTCAAATTTTCACCTAAACAACATAGTTTAAAATAATAATTCAACCTTATTAATAAAATTACTATATTAACCTAGTTGACTTTTTATTATCTACCAGGTTCACTTTAACTAGATCATTAATTGATCATTATCAAATTTCAAGTAAATCTATTTTCCCACTATTTTCAAAATTTAAAATTTAGTACTATCTTTAATAATTTTTTTAATTCTATAAAATTGTACCTTTAAATTCAATTAAGTTAATTGAATAAAATTAGTTTTGTATCTAATTTATATCTATAAAAAAAAGTTGATTTATTTGATTATCTTCATTATATATTATCTTCCAACCATCTTAGTTGATTAACTTGACTCTGTTCTATTTTGTTTGTACAACTTGGTTGACTAGGTCGACATTGTTTTATTTTTATTTTTATTCATATTTTAAGTAAATGAAATTAACCTACATTGATATCAATTGAAATCACTTAATTTTCAGTCAATTTCCTATTTATTTATATTATAAAAACTATACATTAGTTTTTAAAACTTTTATTTTTTCTCTTATATTTTAATTTTCTTGGTTTCTCCCAAAAACTATGTACTAATAGTTTTCAAACTACTTAACTACTATCATGAATGGATACTTGATACTCTGTTTATGATCCTTATCTATCATTTATAAATATTATGACATGAAGGGATTACCCCAATACTCATAGCCATAGTAAAGAGCTTAACATGGTATTTAGTTTCCACCTACCTCATGATATTTAATAATGACTAGGATTTATCTCCTTATTCAACCTTAGGAATATATCCACCTATTTTTTTATGTGGTGAATCAGTTAGTACTTAGCACTAATAATCTACTTCTAGCTTACCCTTGAAACTAGGATCAGTAAACTATGGGAATGGTACTTTCTCCAAAGTTAGTGCTCTAAAATATTGGGCTAACACTATCCAATGGAAAAGCATGTATCTTTGGAAGCATAAAATTTCTATCAAAACCTTTAATATGACTTCCTAATCTTATTTTTAAAAAATTAATTAACTTTTAAATTTCATTATTTTTATTTGTTGTTTGATATTATATGTTATATTATAAACATGTATTAGCTAGTGTTGATATAATATTTTTGTGTGTGTGTTGTAACTAGATCCATGAGTTTGACCTAGTTACATGTTTTTTAGTTCTCTTTGGCTTTAATTATAACTATATCATCTAAATTTATATCATTTTAATTTTTTCCAAGATAACATAGCTCAGTTGACTAGCTCAACCTAGTCTATTATAGACTATTTTATTTTCATTCTTGGAAAATTGAGTTGACTAACTCAACTTAGTCTATTGTAGAATTTTCTATTCACATTCATATAGAACTAAGTTAAATAGTTCAACCCAGTCTATTATAGAATATTCCAATTTCCTTCTTATAAAACTCAATTGATTATCTTGACCTAGTCTATTGTATAATGTTTTATTTTATTTCCTATATAACTCAGTCAACTAGTTTGACTCAGTATACTATAGATTGTTCTATTTTATTATTATAGGACTTAGTCAACAAAATTAACCCAATATGTTATATATTTTCTTGTTTTCCCTCCTATCCAACTCCATTAGTAAGATTGACTTTGTCTTACTCCATATTTTTCAACCTATAATTTTTTTTAAAAATCCCTCAATCATGTTTAACTCATGCATTTCATCCTGAAACATCTATTTGATGATGATATATAAAAAAATCAAACCAAAATAATGAGTTTAACTAACCCTAATAAACTTATTAAGAGATATTTTTTGGTAACTAATAAATATATTAGTAATATCCATGTTACCACTAGAACCACCAACTATGGGACTCTTCCCTATTCCATGGCTCTTAAACCTTTATTTATAAAAATGATAGAATATGAAATTTACCTTGAATAAATTTTTAAAATGATATTATTCATTAATGAAATTAATCAACATAGAGGTAAGGATCCTATAATCATCTATAACCTCATGATGGGACCTTATATTGGAGAACCACATTGACCTTCACCAAAATTTTATAAAGGATTTGGGTAAAGTAATTTTATGACTTATATGACACCTTTACCATCTATCATGTGTCCTTATAATATTATGGCATCATTCTCAATGCCTTATTTCAATTTCATTGCAAGTATTTATACATACATGGTAGGTTTGAATTTAAGTGGGTCTACTCAAATCACCCTTACTAACACCCAATCCCATAAAACTAATAATACGTATAATGCTACTAGTGCTTATCACACCATTAGTGCATTTAACTCTACTAGTGCATCTTATATCCTTAATACCTCACATAATATTAACATAACCAATGTTATTTCCACTTGACAAAACTAATCAATTACTACTAAAAATTCTAAATCAAATGGATACCTTTCAAAATATTAATACCAACTAATTTATGTAAATTAAAAATTATCTATTTAATCTTTAAGTACAACCTCAACCTACTCAATGGGTAACAAAAAATCCTAATTGCTTGACCCCTCTAGAGATGCACATGTTAAACTTATATCATAACCACCACTTATTAACAAAACTATTAAACACATAAAAACTAAACTTCATGTTCCTCAAATTGTAAACATTAACATAGGTGGTATAGTTCCCATTATCACTTATAATGGATCTATGGATCTAGGTTTACATTTAAAAACCTTTGGAAGTTTAGATAAAGATTGGGTTAAACTTAATACCTTTGTTGCCACCAAAATCTTAGCTAAAATTTTCTTAGGGGATGATTTAGATTAGTATAACCAATTTAAAAATCATTTCATCACTAGATTATAAGACTTAGTCAATGCATTGGTTCAAGAATTCTAAATCATTGATCTTCTTCAAAATAGCCCACTTTTTCTATAAACAATTATAATCTTAAACAACACAACTTTTCATCAAATGATGTAAAGTCTTATCTAAAAAATCTAACCATAATATGTCATATGTGAACCCCTCCCACTTATTCACTAATGATCTTCATCATAAATTATAATATCATGTCTGGGCCTTTTCTCCAAAATCCTTGGAAGAAACCCTCAACCAATTTAAACTTCAAGGCATCCTTATATGTCAATGTGAGTCTTCACACCCTTTAACAAGAATTTGAATGCTTTTAAAAGTTAAAAATAGACATGAAACTAATGAGTTGTTATAAATACACATGACTCCATACACACTATTCAAGCCACTGCTCCAAACAACCCCACAAAACATAATCCTCCAATGCCAAATAACAATAATTATCATCCTAGTTCCACATTTTTTTAAGTACATGATGTGGATGTACACAAACCTCTTTCCTTATTATAAATTCAAATGAATCTTCCATGACCTTCCCCATGATATATTGATCCTACATTCCATATCAAAAATTGGTACGATCCCACAATTATTTTTGGTTTCATGCAAGTTGGGGCCATTCTCATGAAACTTGTTGACAATTATGAAACTTTACTATGGATTATTTTCCTGGACCTAACTTTGATCATGAATGAATAATATGTAAATGTCAAAATATTATGAAAAAATAGCTAAGTTTCATGAAACTAAAATTAAAAATAAAGCTTTAAATCAAGCCAATGTTGACTTAGCCATTTACAAGGATCCCCTTCCTAACCATTAAGATAACACTAATCAACCCCCTATTACCAACAATGTTGAAATTACTATATATACTAAATTAATGATGATAATGTTGTCAACATGAATAATATGGGATGAGTATTTTCTTATATTGATCATTATCTAGTCTCTAATCATAATAATTTTCCAAAGTTATGCACTATTAAAGACTCTTACCCATCCCGTCTAATGGAATTAGGACATGCAGTACCAAAAAACATTCAAATATCAAATCTAATAATAAAAATTGATAATACCTCGCATACCATTGATAAAATCTCTAATATACTTATAACTAAAATATATCAATAGGATACCCCATAAAATTCAATTGGTATTTCTTCCACTCAAGCAAAAGAAACTACCAAAATATACAACCATGTCACCTATGATAACACAAATTAGTAAACCTATCTTAACCAAACTTTAAAAAAAAAAAAAAAAAAAAAAAAACTTATTAACATAAATTTCAATGCACTTCCAAACCACCCTCAAAATATTTATTAAAACATTATGAAACTTTATCCAATAATTCTCTAATGGGTTATGATGAATGTGACTCTATAGTTGAACTCCTATCTCTCTCATCTCAAATTCCATTCTTAGAACTTATGAGAAATTATCCTCATCATCATAATTCACTAACACAATTATTATTATAAATGAACATACCTTGTCCCCCACCCATAATTTAAGAAGATACCTTACCAATATCTAAGGATAACATCCTAAAATAGTGTGAATAAATATCTATCCATGTTGATGAAATAATGGACACTTCTCTTTCACTAAAATTTCCTATCTCTTCCATGATTCCCAATGAGATATTGCTTCATGCATATGAACCACCATTATCCGTTAGTATATAAATAGGATATGTCTAAGTTAGACATTATTTAATTGATTAAGGTTTAGTCACTTATGTTACTTCCCTTGATTTTATTAAAACACCAGGATATTTCAAATACAATGTTAAATCCATGAAAATAACATGCCAAGGATATGATCAAAGACAAATGCCTCCTTTAATTTGTGTTTGAATTCCTATCATGGTTCCCATAGTCATGGTACATGTGAAATTCATGATATTTAACTTTCAATTCTCTTACAATATCTTACCTGATTTCCCTTGGACACATCACATGAAGGAAATCACCTCATCAACATGCCAATGTGTTAAATTTACCTATAATGATGATGTATACAAGATTAAAAGATATAAAAATCCTTATAATTTTGGAAAATTTGAAAAAATAGGTGTTTTATAAATACCTACCCTTGATCCTCTAGCTAGTAGGCCATTTCATGAGTCACAATTCTTTAATTATCTTATCAACCCTACTAAATAGTATAAAGGTCATCTAAACTAATAGGAAGCACACCATATAATATTTTATATTTTAATGATGTTGAACTAGATGAGATCAATTTAAAAATAAACTTTTCTAATCTCCATCCTAAAATAATTGCTCAATTAATTCCTTTTCTATGACCTCAATCTCATCAGAAAACATGAGACAAAATTTTAATTACCTTAATAAAAAATAAAAATTCCATTCACCATATAAATAAAATTATTAACACTTGTACTATTGACATTTAAACTCCTAATTATAATGATGGATATTGTTTAGATGATCCCTTTTTACCTAGATGCATTTAAGATAAAAATTTTAGATACTTAAATATGATTCTTATTTACAATATTATTGTAGTTCCTAATTTTTATATAATACCTAATATTAGTTCTCCATCTAATGTTCACAGGTCTAAGATGGCACACAAACATAATACTCATCTAGTCATTATTGAGTCTCTTTAGAGTGTGCTTATCGACTATGCCATGATAGGACCTTACTAGTTTACTAGATTTCATGATCCTTTCAGCTTAATTCCTCTAGAGATGCCATCTACACTACTTTAACCTACTAGAAGTTCATCCTTTGATGTGATCCAACCTAGTGTTGACCCTATTCTAATTTTTCCTACTGGTGATGTCATACTACCTTTGGCAAAGCTTGATCCTTTACCAACATGATAGGAAGATGAGCCTTATTGTGAGATCCATTACTTATAATACTCAATAATATTCAAGATTAGAGAAGGTAATAAACTAACAAGTCTAATTGGTAATATGTTTATATCTAGGTCATTATGAATAATGGATCTAATAAACCTAAACTAAGGGATCTATTATCACTTAATGTAAAAGGAAAGGTTTCCAAGGACATTAGTCAAATTCTATTTTGTTATAATCTTATCTAGGTATTATAATAAGAAATATAATATACTTAAAAACATGCAAGATAATCTAGTAAATGAATATACAATCTAATCTAGTGCTCACCAAAGCTTGTGACGAAAATAGGGAAGATAATAAACATGAAAATTAAATTCTATCTAATGTAACATAAAAATGATCTAAGCAAGGAGAGATATAATTCAATCCATTAATTTTATAGCATCTAATAAAAATATGAAAGTCTAAGAATATACATACCTTGTTGAAGTGAACTCATCATCCCTCAATCTCTCCTTTGGCCAATGGTGCTTTGTAAGAGGTTTTTGTGGGATTATAATGATAACAAGGATAAATAAGCTTTAGGACATAAGACTTATCATACGAATCCAAGACCTCCACAAGATAAGTGATACTTGTTCAAGGCAAAAACCTAAGCAATGAAACTTCTATTGATTGTATAAGAAGATTTGTGAATATTAATGACGTGTAATTGAATCATCCTCTATTTAAAAATGAATTTGAGGGGGAATTTATAACCATGAAATGACCCTAAACCTTCCTAATAGTTTAGCCAATGCAGTTAGCCTAGTCAACTTTATTAGGTTGAAAATAGATTGGTTAGGTCTCAATCTATGTTATCTTGGGATGACAAAGTTCCACAACTTGTGCTAAATCCTAGAATAGGGTTGACATGATTGACCTAGTATAAAAAATAGTAAAAATGAGTTTTTATTAGGTAAGGGATATTTTGGGAAGTGATCTACTTAGGTAAGTGTATAAAATGGGATTCAATGCTTAAATAATTAGATAAAAATAACTTATATTGGATTTAGGTGGTGGTTTAAGGGCCAATAATCTTGAAAAGCACCAAATTTATATCAACCCCTTTCCAAATGCACCCTTTAAGTAATGCACTTAGATTGAGATTAAATGGGTTAATACAAGAGATAAATCATCAGTAATTGATAAATTTTTAAAATATTATGTGTATACATATGCCCCACTCAAAGCTAATAATGTGTCATGTAGTTGTAGCATGGGATAGTGATTCAAGAAAATATCATAGAAAGGCAAAATGTTGAGTTAAATAAATTGTAGTATGAAGCATAAATATAAATTAAATGAAATAATTGAGAAATATATACCTTTAGTTACCTTTATGTTGTAGAAGAAAAGTCATGTGAGAGAAATGAAGAGGTATCCAAATGTAAAGAAGAATAGGTAGACCTATAAAATAAGAGAAATTTTTAGTTTTTAAAAATACATATTATTCATATAAAAATTCTTTACAATGTAAAATTTCAAAATATATTTGAATTTGGAGAAAGAGTTAGTAAAAACATATTAGAAAATTTTAAAATTTGTCAAAAAATTATTGATAGTTACAGAATTTGTAAATTAAAATATAAATAGGCTAGTAAAATTTAAATTTGTAATTTTATTATTTTGAGAAAAATAAATTTTTGCAAGACCCAAAAGAGTGAGGATACAAAATATGTTTTTTACTAACTATTTTTCCAAACCAAAAGATATTTTGGAATCTTGACATTGTAGATGCTATTTTTACATTTAATACATATTTTTGAAAAAATAAATGAATTTTCTCATATTGTTTAGGTCTATATTGTGTTCCCTACATTGGATGCCTCTTCATTTCTCTCAAGACTTATTTTCTAAAACAATAAGGTAAGTAAAGGTATGTATTTATAAATTATTTTCTTTCGTTTATATTTATGCTTCATAATGAAATTTATTTAGCTTGTCATTATGCATTTCTATGTTCTTTTCCTAAAGTACCATCCCATGTTACAATTACATGACATATGATGAAATTTGAGTGGTGCATATGTATACACACAATTATTTTAAACTTTATCAATTATTGATTCTTGTTCTATTGTAGTGACCCATTGGATCTCAATATCTCTGAGTGCACACCCTATAAGGTGCACTAGGAAAGGGGTTGGCAGACCTTTGATGATTCTCAAGATTTTTCGCCCCTATACCACCACCTAAAAATAATACAAACTATTCTTATTTGATTCCCAAAGCATTGAAACCCTAATTATACACTTCCTTAAGTATATCACCACCCAAAATAGCTCTTACCTAAGCAAAACCCAATTTTCACTAATTTTCTTACTATGTCAACTTGGTCAACCCCATTATAGGATTTAGTGCATGTTAAAAAACTCAATCAGCCCAAGACAACATAGTTCAAGACCTAATGACTCTATTTACTACCTAACAAAGTCTACTAGGCTAACTCAATTGTCTAAATTCTCAAGATGGTTTAGGGTTAATCGTAGGATTTAAATACCCCCCTCAACTTATATTATAAATAAAGGATCATTCAATTGTTGATAATTACTACTTTTAAACCTATTATAAAATCAATATGAGTTTTTATTTCTTGTTATTTTCCTTGGTGAAGTAGCACTTATATTGTTGAGGTATTGGATGCATAGGAGAAGTCTTATAGTAAAGAGATGATTTGTCCTTATTATCCTTACAAGGCCACAACAACTTCTTATAATGTTAATGACCCCTTTTGTTGCCTACTATGCTATTTTTGTGGTCTACTATAAATACTTGGTGATGCACTCAAAGTCAATTCACACCAACATGTCTTATGCCATGTTAGTAGGGATTCACATGGATTCCCTATTATACTTCTTTTTATTTGAATCAATTGGGCGAGCTTTGTTTTTTAGGGTAGAAGATATTTAATCTAGGTAGGGAGTCTTTTTGACCATGTCATGGTTATAGGGGTGATGAAAATGGTGACATCCTATGAGAGATAGATCCAACCCTAATTATATATACTAATTAGTGTGATTATTAACTCATCTAACTATCTAAAATTATTAATCTTGTTGAGTCACTCTAATCAAATCATCACAAAGGATGTTGAAGTGATAGGGCTCTTACTTGTGCCTTTATTGATTGGTTGTGGATAAACATATTGGATTTTAAAACATCTATGAAGTTAAAATCATTTGGATCATGGTATTAAGTTTTTTTGAGTGCCAAACCAATCCCAATTTCCTCATTCTATGTATCTATGAGAGGGAATAATTTTTTTGTATGATCCATGTTCTCTATCATAGGCATGTTTGAATAATTTCATTATCTATAATGGAGATATCAATTAATTTGTGCATGATTAAATAAATTAGACTTAGATCATAAAGGTCTCTTATTTACAATAGTGTTTAATGTACTTGTGTTTTTTGGTCCCCTTGTTATATATCTTTTTTTCCTCAAATCCATCTAATAAAATGCTTTATATGTGTTAAGTTAATTATTCATGATTTCTCCTAGGGAATTAATGTTAACTGATTTTTGGTGATGTGATGCTTGAAATTGTGTCTATAACCATTAATTATTTTGGTGGCATTTTTTGGTTTGACTCTCCATCTTTACACCAATCTACTTTCCTTGATTGTACATCCTTTAAATCTAACATTCAATATGTTTTGGGAAAATAAAATATTTCAAGAGTATCATCACTAATAGTTTTTGAATGATCATCAATTGTCATTTCACCATATATTAATTGATATCACCTCAATATTTGACTTAATTGATGATCCCCATGTAACCATTGTAACATATCTTCCATTCTTACTATATTTATTCATATATCATACTCTATAATTTTGAATTTTTAACCCTCATTTTGATGTCATATGATATATATATTTCACTATATAAACACACACAAACCTAAGAAATAAAATATTACATGAATAAAAATTCCTAAACTGCATGGTGATATTCAACACCCTCTCTAATTTTTATAAACTAATTTATAGATACTTTTGATGGTTAGGCTTAAGCCTAAAACCATTTGCACATCTTGGTTGAATGGTTCTCTAAATATATTTTAAAATAATTGTTCCTTACAATGAGACATCATAAATGATGTATGGTCCCTTTGATATAATGCAAATCTTGCCTAGAAATTCTCTAAATCTACTATCATATAGTAAGACATTCTTTTCTAAAAATAAAGATTTAGATCATAGGTTGTGATCATGATACACTTTATAAATTGGATTATTAACTTATAGTTTCCCCATAATAATAAAAAATGTATCTTACATAAGGGAGGGTAGTTTTTCCCTTAAGAATTCATTAGCCTAGCTACCATCCAACCCATATCTAATTGTACCCTTTTCTTATTTTATTTTATTTTTATTAAATCCATCAACCATGCCTATATATAATATCAATCCCCTAGTCTCATGATCATTGAAATACACATACTAAAAATTATGTATTTTATGTGCATTACCTCTTCAAGGCCATAGACAATCTAACATGTCATGAAACCTATCACATGCTTATGATTTTTTTTATATGCCCATAGTATCACATGAATCTGATCCTCTCAATCATCTTGTTGGACATTGCATATCTTTGTGAGCATCTTGTTAAGGATTTTGTTTATGCTTCTACTTATCCATTTTATTATGGACAATAGGTTATGATTTTGTGATATGATATCATAAACTCCTCCCTTAGAGTCTTGATGGTGTTAGTTTTAAAATGTGTACCTTTATCACTACCCAGTTTGATAAAACACCTAATTTTTGTTATCATATTTTCATATATAATCTTGGTCTTGTATTAGCTTATGTATGTAATGGAAAATCTAGTAGATATATAAATCAATCCTATCTCTGAGAAAATAAAACTTACTTACACTTTCAATTGGGGATACATTAAATATTTTAGGTCATGATAAGGATGGATCTTCTAGACCTAGATAAGGGATGTTTTTCCATAATAATGTCACTATGGAGGGTTCTAAAGCCTCCAGTCAAGTAAAACTATGAAATAAACTTAACCAGGTCCTATGTTTTCATATTCACTAAACTAATAACAAGTGAATTAAAGTCTAATCTAGTGCACACCAAAGCTTGTGGCAAAAAGTGGGGGTAATAAACATGAAAATTAAACATGAATAGGATACATATACTCATGTCAATGTATACATAATACTAATCCATTAAATATAAGTATAAATGCATATCTATCTACTCTTACAAAGGAGGAACGAAATTAGGAATACTTACCTTTGAAGACAAACCCACTGAGCCTTAATATATACCTTGAACAAGGTTTTTTACAAGTGTTTCTTGTGTTATGTTAGGATGGAATTGATAAATTATCTCTAGTCTACATAATCTATCAATGTAACCAAAAAAAATCTCCACAAGATAAGATTTGTATCTCCAAAAGAATGTATGAAATGCTAATCTTGTTCCTCAAGTAGAATGGTGGATAAGTAGATGTGTAATATATCTTACTTCTTCTCTTCTCTTATAAATGGTGAAATGGATGTGTTTATATAGGTCTATCTAACCCTAATCCTATCTAAAATTTTGGTGCAATAAGGTTGACCCAGTCGACCTAGTATCATTATTGACAAAAACAAATTAGTTCATAGAATAGGTTGGCTAGGGGTTGACCTAGACCCTAATAATTTTTATCAATAAGAGTACAAGGTCGATGGGGTCGACTATGTAATGTAAACCACCAAAAAGGGTTTTAGGTTAGGAAGGGATAATGAATGTGGTAAATGACTAGAGGAGGGTCCAAAATATGATGAAAAGTTTAGGAGAATGGTTTTAGGAGATAGGTGTGTAGATAACAAGTTGAAATAATGGAAAATAATCTTGTGAAGCACTAATGGTTTACCCACCCCTTTCCCAATGCACCCCTTAAGGTATGCACTCAGAGAGATTGAGACTCGATGGGTTATTACAATATATAAATCATTAGTAATTGATAAAGTTTTGAAAATATTATGTGTATACATATGACCCACTTGAATCTCATCATGTGTCATGTAGGTGCAACATAAGATGGTTCTTGAAGAAAATAATATAACAACACATAATAATAAATCCAAATAAAGTGTGGTAAAGATCAATTAAGATAAATGAAAGGGAAAAAACTAAAAATACATACCTTACTTACCTTATTATTGTATAAAAATAAGGAAAAACACTAAAGGTGAAGGAATCCAATATAGGTAACATTAGGTGAACCTATAGAGATTAACAAAAAAGACAAAAAATAAAAAAGATTAAATAGAGACATATAATAGTTAATAAATATCTATGATTTTAGGATTCTAGAACATTTTATGGATTGGAAAAAGAGTTAGGAGAGATAAAGATATGATCAAAATAAGAAATCTGACAATAAATATTTAAAGGGTAAAGGAGAATAGTAAATATAAATAAGATAAAATATAATACATTTAGTATTTCTACTATTCTCAAAAAATAGAGCTTTGATAATTCTAGTGAGAGACTATAGAGATAGGATGGTGAGTAGACAATGTCCATGCATTGCTTAAACTACCATGCATTACTTGGACTACCTATAGGAGGGACACCAGTGATCATAGGGATACTAGATGATTTGGAAGAGAGATGAAGACTAGCTAGGTTGGAAATGTGCTTAGATAAGATATACCTAGGATTGAGTATTATTTTATTCAATGTTTATATTGCATAAATTTTAGACATCATAATGGTTTTGATCATATTTGTGATAGAATTAATGTTATGCCACAAGTTAAATGGAAAGTTATTGTTATATGTGATAGCCTTGTGGTAGTATATTTTGGATCAGAGGCACTCTATGATTTTGGGTTTATCATCTAGGTCTAGCTCATGAATGACATGTATGGGATGTTGTCTATAAGGTATAATACCATGGGACCAATTTTTTTTCTTAGTGCATGGATATATGAAAGGTTCCTAGTTTATTGACTAGCTAGGCTACCCCATGTGGTTGATGATAGGTTACCTCGAGTGACTAAATGGAGACAAAACTAGGTAACATGGGTTATGCCCAATATTCTATTAATGTAGATAGTCACATGAGGGGAGATAATGTGACAATCCTACACATATATTGATATTATTTGGCTTAGTTGGTTAACTATGGCACAATGGCTTTATTGAGTGCAGATCATACACCACTATACTTGATGGGTAGAGATACAACTAGTAGCATGATTTCTAGGGTAATTTGGACTCCCACAGCTAGTGGATCCTCTAGTAGTTCCTAATTTTTTTAGGACATGCTAGAGAGTTGAGGGGGAGAGGAGGAAAAGGATAACTAGTCGAGAGACTAGTGATTAGGTTGTAGCATGTAAGACCATTAACTAGTCGAGCATGAAAGTTGATAGCTAGAAGAGGATAAGGCATGGATGTAGATGTGGGTTATAATAAGTACCATAATAGGAACCATAGTAGGAGGAGTAGTGACCACCTTAGACATACCACATATGGATATTCCATTAGCAATATTGAACAAAAATGATGATGGTCATGCAGGATGATCCAAAATTTGGCCCAAGATAAAGCTGGTCAATAGAGGTACCTATGAGGAGAGGCCTTGGCATGTATGGGTGGTGATTCATGGATTTTCCTTGATAGGGATGTGACCCAAATATTAGGTGCTTGGGGGATGGGATAATGGAGATATTATGATTAGTGAATAAGCACATGGGGAGATGGTGGTTGTGGACACTAGGACTAGTAAGAAATGTTGTAATTTTTAGTTTTGATATATCATACTAGTATATAATTATAGGTAGATAGATATATTTTGAGATGCATATGTGATGTGGTATCTATCTAGTTTTGTTTTTTCAAATCCTATAATAGAGGAGGTCAGATGGGGATCCTTAGTCATGCTAGTGCACTATGATATTTTGGATGGGGTACTAATAGCATACAACCCCACCATGTTGGATGATCCTATGGTAATATCTACCCTAGGTAAAGAAGGTTTGTTTAGACTAGTGAGGGAGGTCATGAGGTAGCTAAAAACATGTGAGGATGGATTTTATCCACTCTCAAGGGTGGGAGTAGGAGAGGCATAGTCCTAGTAGGCCCTGGTTTAGGAGAGAGACACACATACGGCTACCACAATCCAACTAAGATAGGTATTGGCCCAGGTGGCCAACCTATATGGATATGTTGTAGGTTTGAAATCTTGAATGGATTCATTACAATGCACCATACAAAAAGGATAATCTAAGATATCTATGGGTAGTGTAGCTAGGCCATGAGATAGGAATGATAGAGCCTAGCCATAGAGTTGGAGCTACGTATTTTTGTATTTTATACTATTTTCTAAAACACATAATATATAGAGATATATTTTTTTTGATGGTTAAATTTTGGTCTCATGCATTATATTTTAGTTGTGGTTATTGATGCACATATATATTTCTTTCTAGCACATGCATTTTTTCTTTTTGTATATGCTATGGGAAATATATGTGGAGTGTTTTCTTTTCTAGAATTATGTGATACACATGCATGGTTAAAAAGAAACAGACAAAAAAGGACTTGGAAAAGTATAATTAATCAAAAAAAAAAATTTACTACACATTATATCATGATGAGAAATGTGTAACACTAAAATATGACTAAGTATAATAAATAAAATATGGTAAAAAGGATAACAAAATGTTTTTAAACCATGAAAAATATTTTCACCAAATTAAAACAAATAAAATCACACTATCTCACATTGGGAAGTATGAAAATAATTTTATAAAATGGATAACACATGAAATAAAAATGGTATAAAAAAATAATTAAGTCAATCAATCATACAAAATCATGTTGGGAAGTATATCATAAAAATAATATTGCTAAAATAAACTTAAATTTAACATAATAATTCAAGCTGAGAAGTATGAAAAACTTAAGAAAAATGGTTGTATTCATACATTCAATCATAAAATAATAATTAATTAAGCATAAAACGTAATAAATCAAGATGGGAATCATGTCAATGATGTATAGCTCATAATCAATCATGACTTATCTCAAATTTGACATATGTAATTTCATTGTGACTTTGATATTGGACTTTTTTTTTAGGAAGGCTAGGTCTTACCCATGGCATTTCACTAAAACACACAAAGGGAACACCAATGAGGTGGAAACAATAGGAAAAAAATGTTAAAAGAGGATGTTTAAAATGGTAATGTGCAAAATGTGATAAGTTATGAGGAAGGCCTAGTCCTATCCAAGGTCTTACACTGTAACTCACAAATATGATCCCTAAGGTGAGTGATCAGTGAATAAAACAATATTTCTCAAGGGGAAATATTAGGATTTTAGGTAATTAAATAAGGAATGTAAAAATCAAAATTTAAGCATCATATGAGAAGACCTTAAAAAAATGAGGCATATTAAGGACATAAAAAAGACACTAAGTGACTAGTGACCATCAATACATAAATGATACATGTTCACTATAGTCATAAAATTGTGTAGGAAAATAAGTGATGTACTAAGATAAAATCATGTTGGTTATTTTGAACCAAAATATATATATATATATATATATATATATATATATATATATATATATATATATATATAGCTACCTTCACATAGTGTGTTCCCCATTCCTCAAGACCTCTTATAGAGTCATCAGTCTACTATGAAGATTAGGTACTTGTGTGAGAAAGTAGGTAGCTCTAAAAGATTTTTTTTTATAATTTTCCAATCTACTAACCTAAGGTACCAAAATAGACCTTGACTCTATCATGAGGCCAACTATGGAGTTTTAGATTCAATTAGAAAAGGAGATGTTCTTAGAATCACATCTTTTAGTGTGATTTGACTTTTGAAAAATTTGAATGTTGAGTTTTAGATCATTACCTTTTGTTAAATGATTTGGTTTTTGAATTTTTATGGATTTTAATATTCCTCCTCCACATAGACTTAAAATTAAAAATCACGAGAGATAAATTAATACACACAAATTAGCTTTAGGTTTTAGCGAAAACAAGTTAAGTATCGAAAGACATGATGGACTAACACACTTAGGCTTTTGTATGAACTAGCATGTTATCTCGAGTGTCAACAATGTATATTCCTAATTTTTGAAAGGAAATAAGGGGAATAAAGGGATATCCAAGGTGGAAAATAAATTTGAGATTATAATGAGATGAATTATTTGATAACTTATCACATGTTAAATAAGGAATGATTAAAGGGAGAAAGGTTTGTATAACCATGTCACAATAATAATTGCTTGTGTTTACAGATATAAGATAGAAAAAAATCATGATAATGAATAGGATATACATATAAATTTAACTCATAAATAAAGAGTATGTAATCATGAAAAAAAATACATAAAATAACCTAAAGAAGAAAATGACATCATTAGTAACATGTAGTGTGAAAAATAGGTAGTCATGTAAGGTAAATAAGAATTTAACACAATGTCAAATGATATAAGATAGATAAATGTAAATTTGAAGAACATGTTCAATATATTATTAAATAAATTAAATAAGACCATGATATGTTCATAAATACTAGTAGATTTGTACACACACATTATCCATAACATCTATTAAGTCTTTATGAAGCTAAACTTAGACTACAACCAAAGTCTCATTGATCTTAAAGGAAAGTTGAAAAAATACTTCATATCTAATATCCTCAATGTAAAATGTATGAATGACTAAATTATCATGATGAAGAGGAATATCATGTAGGAGATGCTCAGAAGAAAGAATTGGAATGGACTCTACAAGAGATGAAGGGGTCACCAATGGAGATTGATCCATATGTGAAGGAGAATCCAATTATGAGGGAATCATAGGTGGAGAAACTATAGGTGGAGAAGGGACCATAGGTGAAGGAGTCACTGATGGAGAATGGGCCATAGGTGAAGGATTCACTAGTGGAGAAGGGACCATAGGTGAAATATAATCCACTAGTGATGGAATCATAGGTGGAGAAACTATAGGTGGATGAGCCATGGGGGAAGAAGGGGATCCTTCTTGCAAGGATGACCTATGGGAATAAGGGTACTAGGCACAAAAATGGCCATGATTTAGTCTTTGAGATGCTACAAAGGATGTGGTAATGATTAGTGTGATGAGTACCACATTAATGTCATAAAAAATATACCTCTCCATATTTGAAAAGATATTTACGAAATAATTTCATGGGAGGTATAGACTTCTCTATGGGTTGAGGAGGAGTGGGATGCAAGGTGTCTATATATTAGTGCAACTTACAATAATGCATAGATGAATGATTATCTGTGCCATGGAAGTAACATATATGATCTTTATTAGACTTTACAGGTGTACTAATAGAGGGATTAGAAATAGAAGTTGGGGAAGGTTGGTGTAACAAATAATCTCTATTTCATTGATCAAAAAAATTATGAATATCATAGTCTGGATGATCAGCCCATTTGGTGGGCAAAGGAAAAAGTTACAATAAAGAGAGAAAACCATCATCAAGGGAATGTGGGGCTAGTGGAGATACTATATGAGGCTTGAGTAAAAGCTAAATAGTATCAAAAATAAGAAGAGATTCAACTAGAGAGGGAGTGGGAATAGGTTATAAATTACGCTCTACTGAGGGAGGTGAGGCATGCATAAAAGGATGAAGGATAGTCACAATCGTCTAAAGGACATGTCAGTTAGAAGTATCCTAGTATCTAATAAAGTGATAGGGACCAATCATAACATGATCCATAAGCATACTCCTATGAGGCTCTTTAGAAATTGGAGGTGTGCACATCATCTCTATCCTTCAAGCAAGAGGAAAAATTCTAAAATTAGGAATTATATAAAATGAAATACAATCATATTTACAAAAAGACTAAAGTAAAGAAGAATGATAATGAATGATTTAAACATATTTGGCATGAAAAAGAACCCTCAAAAATGGGTCATCTAAGTTATAACCATTGTCATAGTTAGGTGTATAAAGTCAATGGCATAGTTCGGGATAACCTTTTCATTTGATGTGGTGTGAAGAATGGAATGTCACATCTTGGTTAAGATAAATGGTATATAATCACTAGGTGGTTGATGAGAATGTAGTTTTAGAGAAGGTGAAATATGATAAATGAGATAAAGAGAGATATCCACTATTTTTATCTTTAGATTGATCTTGTTAGGCTCATCATCATCTAAATATAATAGGTTAGGTGGTATATTCTTGATGAGTTTGGGGTAACCATTGTAACCTCATGTGGATTTGATAGGAAAGTTAAACTATTGAGATTTATAAAATCAAAGACTCAATAATGGCTGGAATTTTTAAAATACCATGGGCATGGAATTATTCAAAATTATAAGGGTTAATGTCACCTTGAATCGTATAGGTTACACCATTGTAAGTAAATTTGAAACATTGGTAAGTGAGAAAGATAACTACTCGCATATAATGATTTTATGGCCTACCAATAAAAAATGTTATAGTATAGAGTAAATTTGAATATCACAACCTTCAATCAAATATTGATAGGTAGAACAGTGATAGGAAGTCACAAATAAGCTAAGAGATGCTTTTGACTTTGATCATAGCCTTGATATGTGTGGCCTGTGGGCTTAAGATTACATTCAAAATATCTAAGGGTTTTAATAAAATTAAGAGATGAAACATACGTACCTAAAACCTCATCAATCAAGTCATGTTTAACTTGGATATCACTAATTTAGACACTGATAAAAAGGGGAGGATCATCCTCATAAAATAAAATCCCATTAGGAATCATAAAAGCAATGGGAAATTTGAGGGAGAGAAAAGTGTCCATTATTTCATTAACATAAATGGACATCTCTTCTCATTGTTGTAAAATTCTATATTATGATTCAAATAAGGTGGATTCACATCCTTCTAGGGGAGGATGAGGGATTTTCATTTTAAATATGAGATACATAAGATAATTATGATGATGTGGAGAAGTTCACATAAGTTCAAGAAATGGGATTTAAAATGGGAGATTAGTAAGTTCCATGATAGGATCCCACTCATCATGACCCATAAGGGGACTATTAGAAAGAGGTACATAATGTTAAAGGAGGTCTATAAAAGGAGGATCCAAAGTAAATGCGAATTTATGTTGATAAGATGTATGAGGTGCAATTAGAGGATAAGTTTGTTGATTTTCTTGAGATGATGGGGTAGTTGATGTAGGTTTAGTTTGAGATAAATTTGAAGAAGTGTTAGTAGAAGGTTTCATATCATTATTGATGGGTAAATAGGTTGAAGGAGTGGTAAAAATGGTATGTGAAGTGTTATCCAATGGAGGTATTGCAATTGGTTCATCGAAAGATATAAGGTCTTTTTCCCCAACTCTATTAAGTGATTTGGTGAAGTATCTTGGATAACAAAGAAAGTGTGAGATGATTAAGGAGTGTGGATGGGATGAAAATCAATGAAGGTAACTACCTTTTTCATATTAATCATATTGACCACATTCTATTTAGGAGTTAGGTCTCAAGACTGTCAACATTATTATTAGAAAGAGTAGGCTTATCATTGTTATCTTGTTGATCCAGAAGAGGATATTTGTAGCTAGCCAAATGAGTATTAGCCTAGTTCAAAGCTTGATTTTTTTTATGTTTATTGGCATTTAAATGAAATCTCATAATATTATTGACATTTATGAATGATAGAATCATGTTTTAAATTGGGACCAAGGAGAAAATCCATAGCTAAATTATGAAATTACTTATAAGTCTCATGAGAATGACCCCAACTAGCATGAAACCAATAGAATTTATTTGGATCATACCATGATTTCATGGGATGAGTGGGATCAAGATATTATGGAAGAGTCCTTGGTAGATGATTTTATAACTATGCTAAAGGTAAGGGTTTATGAACATTTATGTTATTTTTTGAAGAGGAATGAGGATTAGGGATGTGGTTGGGAGGGGAAGCTTATTTTGAATCCTAGTTGGGAATAATAGATTGAATATTATGAATGGTATCATAAGAATTAGTGACACCATAGTTAGTATCATGATGAATTTTCATTTATTATTAACATGTGAGTACCCATAAAAGGTTGGGATGACTAAAATTGACACATGAGGAAATCTTGGCCCTTGACTTGGTCAATGGCCTCTTCCAAAGTTCATGGAGAGAGAGTCTAGACCCATTATTACAACATATGAGAAAGAGCATTGGTGAATAGATGAATTATATTATCATCTACCATATTATCTTCACATTTTTGGATAAGGTATTCCACTATTTGATGAAAACTTGTGTGGTTTCCATCTCAAATTGTTTACAATTGATAAAATGGGCCAAGGTATTTTCAAGGGGGTCACTAGTTTAAAACTTTTGTACTAGAGTCTTAACTAAATATTCTGAGCTAGTGATGGAGTGATATTTGAGTTGGTTATACTATAAATCATCTCCAAAGAGATTTTTTTTATAATTTCTTGGTAGTGGCAAAAGTGATTAACTTTACCCAATCTTTGTATAGATTTCCAAATGTTTTTAAGTGTAGGGTAGGATCGGTTGACCCATAGTAATTCATGGTATAGGTGATACCTCTAATGTATAAGTTATCAATTTTAGGTGTAAGAGGTTCATTTTAATGTGTTTGATTATTTTGTTAACAAGAGGAGGTTTAAGGATGAGATTACCATGGGAATCCCAAAGAGGAGGTAAGGGCATTTTAGTTATGCAATCCCCATGGAACCTATTGAGGGTGATTTTGGAGATGGATAAGATTTTTTTTAATTTTTATTATATGGTTGGCATTATTATCTTGGAAATAATTTATTTGGTTGAGATTTTTTAACAATATTTTATGGGTTTGAGTGGTGGTATTTTCAATCAGTGAAGCATTGGCATTGATATTAATGGCTTGGGTACCACTATGAGTGGTAACATGCATTCTATTAGTAGTTTGAGAGGAATTGTTATTAAATAAAGAACTACTAGCATGATTTGATTATGTGGAAAAAGATACACTAGTAGAGGGATGAGAAGAAGCAACACTAGAGGCATGATTTCCATGGGTATCAAATGATGCACTATTAGAATAATTGAGAAGAATAGGTTTTAGAAGAGGCCCACTAGATGTAGAATACGCCATGTTAATAGAGATACTTAGAATAGAGTTGGAGTAAATCAAAGATTAATAGATCATAATATGAGAAGGGGTGAAAAGATAAGTAAGAGGTTGAAATTAAAATAAGATATTGTCCCCAAATCTATGTGAGAATGTGGGGGAGGGTGAATGGGGCTCCTCGATTTGACCACTTATCATAAGATGGTAAATAGTAGGACTTTTTCCTTGATTTTGAAGAAATTAATTAATTAAATCATTTATAAAGTATATTCTAATTTAGGATAATATTTTAAGGAGAAGAGAGGGTTAAAAACATAAGATGAATGAGTAGGGCTCCCATAGTTTGTAGTGTGAGTGGCTACATACACATTACTTTCATATAGGGTAGGATCCATAAGTTGCTTATGGGAAAACCTATTGGGGTTCATAAAGCTCATCATATCTATTGAATTAAACTTAGTGTTGTCTTCAAAAAGGAATTTCATGATGAGAGAGAGAGATTAAGGAAGACTAAGATGATGTAAAGATAAAAAGGAAAAAAGATACAAAGTCAAACAAGTTGATTCTGTATTATAATCTAGTAGGCAAAAAAGATTACTAAGTCATATAGGTAGACTCTATATTGTATATAGGGGATAAAACAAGCTCATAAGGATACAAAGCATATAGGTTGAGTTAGTTCTTTAACCTAACTGGTAGAGAAGGATATAAATCCATATAGGTCATATTTGTATTATAGACTAGGAGATAAAGTAGGTTGAAAAGGATAAATAGTCATATAGGTTGATTGTGTATTGATGATAGGGGAAAACATAGTCTACAACTAAATTTACTAAGCAAAATCACAATGTGCTAAAATAGGTATAATATTTGCAATATAAGTGATGTAAGAAGTGAAAAAAATACGCAAATAATTGGATCAATGTGAGTGATCCAATTGGGGCACACATCAAAAAACCTTATATCAATGTTGGTTAATGCAAGTTTTTCCAATACAAAACTAAATGATTAGAGATAAAACAAACAAATGAAAAGTAAACACTAAATAAGTGGTCATCCTAAGTGTCATTAGATTATTATAAAGTATTGATTTAAGTGTGATAGGAAAGTTGGATGAAAATAGTGAACTAGAAAGGAATATATGGATGGTTTCAAGATGTTTAGGCTAAAAGTGATATATGTTGGTAATGGTATTAGCTTGGTATTGGGGACTACCCCCTCAATTCATAATCCCATAATGATAAGGGATATGGGTGCTTTACCAATATATATAATTAAACATGTATTTATAATTGGCCAAAAAACCTTGTCAGATTCCCACTTGGTGATGAAATCCAAGTAGGTAGGCCTTGGGAAGATAAGTGTTTAGATGCATTTTGAATATTATGTGATTTGGTAGTGTGTGCAAAAGATAAAAATAGTGTAACCAAATAATTTTTTTTAAAAACCTCCTATTTATACTATGTGAGTTACTATAAGCATGAAAACAACTAAAACAAGAAGTGTGAATCAATTACTAGCATATAGTTGTTAATTCCTTGATGAAAAATGGTATAGAGTTAGTTTAAGTAACATTATATGCAAACAGTGTAGAAAATAATTGAATGAGTCTCTACTATTATATAGAAGTAAGGTATTAAATAAAAGAGTTGAATGGGTTGACTATGTTTTTCAGATAGAAGACATGTTATAGAACTAAGTCAACCAAGTCAACTTATTTGGCTATAGATTTACAGTTTTAAATTCTACTAACTTATACAAAATATAACTAAAGAAAGTACTAAAATTAAAGATATAAAATAGAGGAACCTTGGTGGAATTGAATATGGTTAGGATTTTAAATTTTATGTTTAAGTGCCTTAAATGTTGTTTTCAAATTCTAAAAACTAAGTCGATTGGTTCAACCCAGTTCTATAAAACCTCTATGTGTTGAAGAACAATAATATGACTAAGTCAACCTATTTGACCTAGTTCATTGATCTTAATGTGGAAAAAGAGAATAAAATGACAAAGCCAACCAATTTGACCTTGTATGTTTTTTTGTAATTGAAGAAGAGTAATACATCAACCTACTCAATCTATTAACCTATATCTAATGAAGACCAACATAGATAAAACATAGTCATTTTGATGTGACTATGTGTTAAAATTATACATAAAAAGTTAGAAGTATACTAAATAGTTTGATATAGTACTAAAAATATATAGAAATATAATAAGATGATAAAAATGAAAGCATTAAAAAAACCTAAAAGTTTTAGATTCATGTTGGGTTCAGTAAAATGTATGTAATTGTAAATGCAATAGATCTATAAATCTATCCTAGCTCAAACAAGATAACCCCTACTTACACTTTCGATTGGGGATTCATTAGATATTTAGGGTCATTGTTGAGATGGATTAGTAAAACCTATACGAGGCATGCCTTACCATAATAATTTCACTAGGGAGGGTTATAAAGCCTCCAATCAATAAAAACTATGCAATAACCTTAACTAGGTCCTATGTTTTCATGTTCACTAAACTAATAACAAATGAAGTAAAGTCTAATCTAGTCATCATCAAATATTGTGGCATAAAGTGGGGACAATAAAAATAATAATTAAACATTCATAAGAAACATATACTCATTTTTATGTATAAAGAATCATAATGCATGGAAGAAACATATAAATGCATATCTATCTACTCTTACAAAGGAGGAATAAAGTTAGGAACATTTACCTTTGAAGACAAACCTATTGATCTTAAATCTATCCCTTAACCAAGGTGTTTCTCAAGAGGTTTTTTTGGTATATAAGGATGAAAAGGATATATTATCTCTAAGCTATACAACCTATCAATGCATCCAAAATACTTCTCCACAATACAAGATCTGTATCTCTAAATAAATTATGAAACCCTAAGCTTGCTTCTCAAGTAGAATGGTGGATAAGTAGATGTGAAGTATATCTTACTTATTATTCTCTTATCTTAGAAATGGAAAAATGGATGTGTTTATATAGGTATATATAACCCTAATCCTTTCTAAAAGTTTAGGTAAATAAGGTCAACCTAATTGACATAGTATCTTTATTGACAAAAAAAATTAGGTCACAGACTAGATTGACTAGGGGCTGACCTAGACCTTAATAAGTTTTATTAATAAGAGTACAAGGTTTATGGGGACAAATATGTAACATAAACCATCAAAAAGGGTTTAAGTTTAGGGAATGGATAATGAATGCATTAAATTATTAGAGGAGTGTGAAACATAGGAGGCAAGTCTTAGGGGAATGGTTTTAGGAGAGGGGTGTGTAGATAACAAATGGAAATAAGGGATAACAATCCTATGAAGCACAAATGTTATTCCCACCCCTTTCATAGTACAACCCTTAATTCATGCACATAGATAGATTGAGACTAGATGGGATCCTACAAGATATAAAGTGTCAATAATTGATAAAGTTTTGAAAATATTATGTGTACATAACTTCCACCCATTTGGTGAAGTAGTTCACATAGTAATGATGCATCTTGAATTAATATGATAATTGGGTGGATTTATTAGCCATAAAATTTTGATTCCCCAATATTCAAATGGATACTTATCTAACATAATATTCAATTACATTTCATCTATCTAATTAGGCTTGCACATCTTTTTGTAGATATAACAATGTTTTATTACTTTGTTTTCATATTGAAATAAAATAGGTCACTAGAGATCACTTTGAAATATATTATTTTTAGTGGATTATACTATGAAATTTCCACCTATTATATTCCTAATGTGTTTCCTTAATAAGTTGAGGTTTCTCATTCTCCAAAACCACTCTATGAAGTACATCATATTTCCTGATTTTATATAAAAAGCCATTAATGGTGATGAATGGAATCTTTATTGTAATAAAATGAATTTTATCCCATCCCACATAGTGCATAGGAAAGATCACTTATTATATAAATTTTTTTATCTTCCATGTTCTCAATAATCATAGAGATGAAAAATAAATGTGCATTTGGTGATTCATCTTAGATGGTTTGGTCCCACATTTTCCCTTCCTAGCCTTACATTGATCCTAAATTGAAACTCTTGAAATAACATCAAATAGTGAGATATGTATCCAATTAATAAAGGATTATTTACTATGTATCACAAACCTTGATGATCAATGAAAAATTCAAATGATGTTTCTAGAATGCAATGTCTAAACTTTTGGTGTGCGAACACCATGTCCAAATCTCCCCATTTTTTAGTATATAATTTTTATATACATTTGTGAGTTTATTGCTTTTGAATTGGATTTGATGGTCTAATAATATATATCTTATTATGAGATAACAAATATTATCACAATTATTTAAGCATCTACATCAACATGGAAATGTTGACTTCAATCAACAAAGTAAAAAAAAAAAAAAACACTGTGTCTAATTTTTGCTTTATATCCATGAATGCTATTTGGCACTCATTTTTCCACTTGAACCTTGTATATTTACATATTAAATTTTCCATTGGGGTAGATATATCTACATAGCCTTTTATGAATTTCCTATAGTATATTATATGCCCCAAGAATGATGGCATCTTTGTATAACTTGTGGGAGGTGACATGCCCATAATTACTATGATTTTGGCTTAGTCCACAAGGATATTATCATTGCATAATACATGTCCTAATAGGAAACTAAAATATATGGATAAAAACCACTTTTTCAAGTCTATCATAATGTGAAATATTAACATCATTCCATCCTATATTCCAATTCAGATAAGTGCTCCTTGAGTAAGTAAAAGATAACCCAATCATCTTGGTATAATTTGATAAAATTAGGGGTTGTGTATTTAAAGGTAGTGACCAACACTATAGAGAACATATTTGGAGTATTATTCAACCTAAAAAACATTACCTTTTATGAAAAATATCTTGATTTTGTTGAAAATTTTGTTGTCTTGATCCTCTATTACAATGAGATATAAAGATAACCACTAAACCCATTCGTGAAATAATACACTTTATGTCATGTGACTGAATCTAAGATGTGATATGTGAAAGGAATTTGAAAATTATCATTTATATATGAATCATTTAGTGCATAGTAATACACACACTATCTAATTTCCCTAGGCTTATTAGGTTTCACTATCATTGGGATGGCCTAATCTACCTTTTCTACTAGATATATATTGCCTGCATCTTTCATGTTATCCAATTCAACCTTTAATTTCAACTTCATGTTGGGGTTTAACTTGTATGATTTATTTTTCAATGTCCATGCACACTCCTTTGGTTTTATGTGAATTTCACCTAGATAAGGATCTACCCCTTTCACTTCTATGATTTTTATTGGAAATACATCCTAGTAATCTCATATTAATTATAATGCTTTTGAAGTATCATTATGTGTCTATTAGTCACCCAAAGTCATATGATTTTAAATTTATTATGTCCTAATATTTATTACCAAATTATTTAAATTCTTATGATATGTTTTTATAACCACTTGGAGTGGAATATTATACTATTTTGTGCCCTTATTGTTCCTAGATATTAATATTTCAAAGATGTTGGTCTTCTTTTTAGTCTATGAATTTGGATTTAGACAACTCCACTTCTCACTCTAGTTAAAAATAAATAATTCAAATATAATTCATCATTAATATCATTATAATCTACCAATTATTCATTATCTACAATCCTATTACATGGTTTGATAAAAACTTTCTCCTATTTTCCTACCTTATAATTTTGAATAGCTACATTTAAATCTCTTGTTGCTTCTTTTTATGAATATTAAATTATCATAGTACATAAGTTTTATAATATGTTCATAAAAAAAAAATCTAAACTAAATCATATTATACCTATGGTCAATTATTTATCTCTTGTATGCTTTCCTAGTACATGTACTAGGTTGTTGGAAGTGCTGACAAAGTATATTTGAATACATGCACCTAGTTTTTGGGTTCTAAACCCTATGTAGAACATACATCCACATATTTATTAACATGTATTTATAAATAAATTCCTTCCTAGAATAAGGGCCATTATTCTGTAATGGTAGATGGTATTTGGAATCAAGCATGTAATAATTTATAGACTTCATCCTAGTGTAATTGATTTATCTTGTGAACTACCCAATAAGTTGAATAAACTCATTTAAGTGAAAATTTTATTTCACTAACCCTATAATATATATTCAACATATGTTATAACTTTAGAATAAATTGATTCAAGTCATCAGTTGTAAATTATTGAGGCAATTTACACTATATGGAAAATACAATGCACATTGGGCATACCTCATGATATCCCCTTGACAAATTGAACATGTAAATTTTTGAGTCATCATTAAATGAAGACACAGTCTCCTGAGGTAAAATATCTTCCATCGTTGGATATATGTATTACATTTCTATCACACCTAATTTATACACAAAATCCACTTCTAACCTAGGTGGTGATTACACTAAAGATGACTTGCTTTCATCAATTTGAAACTAAAAAATTGGTGCCTTTATGATCATGGGTTTGGAGGTAAGTTATTCATTTGGTTGTATCTACTATTGAATCTATGTTTGTAGATGGAAAAAATTATATTTTGTAGATCACAAAGCATTAATCTTAGACTTTTACTCATATTTAATCAAATATTATATCCATATGCATATGGTGAATATTGATCCTTAGGTATGATGCATGAATTGTTATCTACATTATTTAGGGGTATAATGGTTATTTTATCCCCTTTGTGAACTTCCAATTGACTATGTAAAGTATTAATGGTCATCTAACCATCAAAGATTCACTTCTTATAAATTAACATAGGGTAGTGTGTTTCAATAGTATTCATTTAAATCAATTCAAAATATCCTTATAGGTGTTTCTCAACCCTTTTTATTTCCACATATTCAAGTCTACCAAAGTCTCTAACCCATGATAGTCTATAGGGCTTTGTGCTACTAGACTATAACTGAGTGTTGTTTATCTAATAATTTCCTAGGTAGACCAAGGAATCATAATTAATATGATTCTATAATCAAATACAATTTTGGGTACTTTATATCCTTCTAGATTAATATCCATGTGGGAATCAACATCCTAATGTTTCTTAGTTTTTACATACCAAACTACCTTGTCAGTGTGTTTTTGATCTTGTTGTGTGCTCACCAAAAAGTTATGCAAAATATTTGTAATATATTTGAAGATACCTTCATTTCATAGAGTTATCATGGGTCTTAAAAGGTGATTAAAGGTAGTCACTACTCGCACTTACCTCATTTTTCAAAAAATCTACCCATAAATTTATTTATTTTTTATTATAACATCATCCTTCGATGTAGTTTGATATTATATGTTATAAATAACTTGGGATGCTTAGTACATCAAACATTTTTTATATCATATGGTTAAGATATTTATCATACTAAACCTTTCTAGTTTTTTATCTTGTGGAATTTATAATGGACGCAATCCTTGCTATGTGTACTATAGTCTTGTAACTACTTGTATGAACACATTCCCTTGGTGTGTGAATTTATCATGTTTACATTTCACATATATTTATATTTCCTCTAATTATATAAAATTAGACAATCTTTAGTATGGTTAATAGTCCGTAATATATGTATTAATTCTACTTTTCAAGATTAGTAGGGTAGTTTCATTCAAATTGGTTGTATTCACCACACATATAATGCTAAATTAGATAGGGAGCTTAAAATTTATTATTATTGTGACCTCCTTAGTATCCATCCTATAACCCCCCTTTGTATCCCCATATATTTTGTTATAAATAACAACCTTATGATTATTTCCCACCAAATCCTCTTGGTTATTTTTTAGACTCATATCCTCCATATTATTATTGAGGGGATGATGGAGCCTAATTTGATTATTATGGATAGGTAATAACAATATTACACAATTATTGGCATTGATATTGTGGAGACAATTATGTCCATCCTAAGATACCCCAAGGTTGATACTATGGTGACAAAGGCATCCATTTAGGAACACCTTATGTCATGCGAGGGATTGGAGTTCCTTGTTATTTAGTAGGTATCTATTGTGATATGAATAAGAACATTCTATAAATGATGTATTATTTTAGTTCATATATAGATTGACAACTCTTATCATCATTATTTGGTGATTTACAAAAATTGTAATATATATTTTGTAGTTTTTGAATGTACTACTGTAGTAGATGACATTTTGATGTTGCATGTCCTACTACTTTGCATATCTCTCATAAATATATTTTTATTTTAGGGTAATTATTCCTATGATGCCTTTATTTGTCACTGTTAATATACCTCACACCTATATTGGGTTTGTTACTTTCATGAGCTCATCCATTCTTATAAAAAAAATCTATTTTCATCTCAATTTCAGCACCATTTGATGGAACATCTCCATAATCCTCAATTTGATCTACATGAAGTGAAATTTATTCTTCATCAACCTTAGTAAGTAACTATGCCTACATAATGTAAAATCTAATCCTTGATCACTGTCACTCTATAAACCATGCATCCTTATGTTTATCGACCAAAATTAAGTTGAATTTGTTAATTACATCTAAGAATATAGATTGTAATCCCATACTAATTCTCCATTTCTATATCAAATATCTTTAAAATCTTGAATGGTCTAGCTTTCACATGTATTCATTTTGAATTATGTGAATAATTTTTCCTTGATATTGAATAATTATGGAAGGAAAATTCCTTTTGTATATGAATTCAAAAGCTCAGCCTGTTAAGGCCCCAATGAAATCACAATTTCTAACATCATCAGTGGTCACTCCCTTAACCTACCATTTCATATCATAGGTTAATGAATAATTATAAGGGTCTAAATACCCATAATATTGTGTGAAATAAATGAACATTATTAAATTTAGAGCCATGCCTGGGGACATTATAACTTCTATTACTAGCTTTTTCAAATAATATTTAGCAGTTCTTATAACTCTTGGTGAAATAAAACCTATCCTCTTCTAACTTATTTTTGTCTATTGTTTTTTAAGTCACTTGCTAAGTAATACAAATTTATCTATTAAAAACCAATTTACACATTTCCCATCCTCTATACTTTGTTTTCTCCTTTTTGATAAAAAATGTCCTTGAGGGATTCGTACTCAAGAAATGAATGATGTATATTTTTGACATCTTTTCTATGACCTTGAACCTGTGATAATCCTATGATTATACATAGCTTACTCCAAAGAATATTCTTCCCTAGTCTAAAAAATATCCTTCATTATAACTACAGTATATCATTAGCCTCTAGCGTATCTACTTCTACTCTAATTTTATCTTTCTCCTTGATCTACTCTATATCCTCTATATTTACATCTCTATCCTCATCTTTATCAAGCCCTTCCATTCCTCACTTTATATAATTTGCAAATTCTCTAAACTATATAAATTTTGTAATCAATCTTTAGGATCCTGTCTATTATAAATCCCCTTTTTACTCATACTTATATTCATAGTTACATTTTAATTATTTGATTTATTCCACCTTCTTTACTGTCATATCTCTCTTTCCAATGTCAATTTTTTTCTCACTCTATTTCTCTACACCATCCATATTCTAGGTTCAGGTTCAAGTTCCGCCACTCAACTCTTCATCATCCACTTCTAGATTACATGCACCCCCATAAAATATGAATCAATTATTTCATGGGGTAGGCACCATGTCATTTTTAATAAAAAACATATTGATAGGAGTAGGTAGTCACTGGAGAAACTTTCATTAGATGCCTCTCACAAATAGATAATTTATAGACTATATATATATATATATATATATCCTTGTATAAAAAAACTTATAATATATTCATCAATTGTTATTTTTATCGAATCATCTATCAAATGAGTCCATTCAGTGTCCAATCTTCATAGGTTTTCTAGTCTTTTTTCTATTCAAGATAAAAGTTTAGTCCTTCTTGGATGAAAATACTAACATTCCAATCTTGATAACCACTTAGGTAATAGTCTAGGTAATTCACACCATAAATCTCATAAATTTTATTATAAATATGCTTGTGAATATATTCTTACACAAAAATCCCTATTCTTATTGCCTCTTCCTCTGCAACATCATGAATTCATTCATCGAGCTATATCTCAAAGTATCTCTATCCCAAAAACCATTACACCATGTTTTAAGATTCCATGCTCACCACACTATTATTAATAGAGGTTCCTAGAAAACCTATCAGCACATGGTAATAAAGGAATAACTCTATAAATCTAGAACATAGTAAAAATTTAGATATGATAGCAAACTAAAAAAACTATTCTTTAGTTAAAGATGATGTATTTTTGTAAACTAAAATATTATTAATAGATACAAATCATTGAGTATTATTATACATGGTTAAACATATTTAGGTAAATATAACATTTAATGTACAAAAAAAAAAAAAAACATTTACGTAAAATCATTAAACATCTCTATATTAATTTCTATCACATTATAACTTATTTACAATATAATTAAGCTCTATATATATATATTTTATAAGGCATTATCACTTCATATTCCAACCTTTCACTAAAAACAAAAGAAATACCCATTGCATTTTCAAGACTCTTGACATGCTTTGAAGTGAAAAATACATACAAATAGAGATTCAAATTAAAGAATAGTGTGAGACACACACTTGTCCACCAATTACACTCTATGATTTTTTAGCCCTATCTACTACCAAATTTCATACACAAAAGTCATACCACATCCATAAGATATACCAAACTTTAAAAAAAAAGAAAAAAGAAAAAAGAAAAAAAAAAGAATTCAAATATACATTAATACCATAATTCATATATAAAGTTTTCTATATCCAACCTATACATAATAAGATCACCTATAGCCATACTATATTCCAAAATTTGCACAAAACAATAATATACAACCATACACTAAAGGTTATTTGAACAAATCAATGAACCTAAACATAATACATGCTTATTTTATACTCAAGGGGTGATGTTATATCCATATGAATTACCATAGTTTTTTTAGGTAGTTTCTTTATCAACATAAATAACTTAATTTCCTTAAAAATGAGTTGTAAAATGTCTAAATAATTACTAGTTTCCAATTAGTTAAAAAAGAGTCTTTATAACCATTATATCAGCAAGAGACATTCTATTTTTCTTATCCAATGGTGCAGGAGAAAAAATTATAGCCATGTAAATAACTTGAGGATTCACAACTCCATCTTTTACCATTCAAAACCATATGAGTATAACCCATACCCTAACACCTCTATTATATGCAAAAATTCTTGAAACTAAAATTATTTTACTTTCCTTATTAAAGGAAAAGTGAATGGCCATCATAGATTTTAACCATTATTATAATCACATGGGTGAAAGATATTATTTCACCCATATGATCATAATTATATTAATTTATAATAAAAATTAATTTAATTCAACTCAACAAAAATATCAATCTTAATCCATACTACTAAAGAGCTTAGTTGTAACAAGTTATTTTACTCTGCAAAACAAACTCAAATAATAAAATTACCTCATGGGTTTTCTATAAAATGCATACAACTATGAAAATAACTTATAAAAATAATAAAAGTGTCCTTTTAAAACTTATATACATTTACACAACTTAGCCATCACATGAAAAGAGTAATTTTACCAAATATGGTGCTTTATTCTACTAGGGGTTCATAAAACAATAGACTGCATGAAGATTTACATAACAATTATAATTTCTTATCATTGCAACTATGAAATAAATAAATAATTTATTTCCAAATTGCAATGATACCCAAAACAATTAAATTTTATATTATTATACAATCATCACATATTTTGATCATAAAGGGTAAATAATACATGGAATAATTACTTGTCTCTTTTCCTTGCTTGCAAATCACACGTTTCTACTTGAATTTTGCCTATCAATAATGCTACACCCTTCTTTCTCTTCTTCCTCCTATGTTATTTTCCCCCCTCTTCTCCATTCAGATATTTCCCTTTTAATTATCTTCTTCATCATTTTTCTTAATTTCTTCTCTCCATTCACCTTGATTTTTTTCCCAAGGATTCAACATGTAAGATGCTTGTATAAGTTCCTAGGGTTTTCCAAAACATACAAAAGATATTTATTGTACAAATGCACCCTCCTTTTTTTTTTGATTTGATATATTTTTCCTACTCAAGATAAGGTTAGAATAAAGTAATTAAAATTTCTCCTAAAAATTTTAAAAATCTCCTAAAAAAAAATAAAAATATCTCCCAAAATATTTTCCTAGGTTTTATGCAAAAATTTTAAACTTCTAATTTATGACTAGAACCACCATGGAGGGTACCTTCTTTGTTTACCACTAGAAGTGGTCATTTTAATTAATGTAGTAAGGTCTAATCCCAAGTTAATATGAATTTTAATAATGGAAATAATCAATAAATTACCTAAAAATAGCATACACTTATTTTTTGATTTATTTAAATCATAAAATGAAAATCCAAACACAATTCAAGCATGGAGGTCAATGCTAATAGAAATAAACAACCATCCCACAAAAAAAACCATAACAATGTAAATAAAATCCTACACAATCATTTAACATCACTACTTGTTGGTTACCAATATAAATCATGTAGTCATAAGGTAAAGTAATTGATACCCCACAAGAAAGAGATAAAACATAAATAAATTGACATTCATATGATGACAACTAACTCTAAAATAAGTAAATTGTGTTTGTGTGTAACATGTTTCTATAATGTTTTCATTTCTCCTTGTTAAGACAAATTATCCTTTATCTAATGATAATATCATTATAAATTATTAAATATGGTAGATATTTTATCATCTCCATCTCAACTAAATATGGAATTTAGTTTGAGCTTAAGATCAAATATCAATAATAATCAAAATTTATAAATATCAAGTAATTTTTTGTTATTTAAAAAAAATATAAATGAAATCAACTCTACATAGATTTCAAATAGTAGAATAATATATTTTAATTTATGTAATATTCATTCAAGTCATAGTAAGTAGTGAAATAAATATAAAAACTATCAAATCTAGGTAACATACACCTAACTATATCAACAAAATCAAATAATAACTAATCAATAGATAAATTCATTACCTTAACATAAATATAATTTATTAATATTATGACATGATTTTACATATAATTAGGTCCATGTTATGAATAATTTAATGGGAAAGGTATCCCATCCTATAATACCAAATGAAGTTAACCAACATATTATTTTCTCAACCTCCTCCACCTCCCACACCTTCTCTAGGTAGTATTTGTATGCATATTAAATATGAAGTACCTAGGGTTTATTATTGTAAAGCCCTCAATGATAAACTAATAATTTTTAGATATTTAATACAAGAGTTACAAAATAAAAATCAGAATTTTAGTTAAAATGTCACATCATTGGAAAATTAGGTCACATATGTGTTCTTACTTGCACAACATGCCCTAATTTATTCATAAAATTAGGGAACCCCTTTTGTTTAAGAGTCTAGCCTTCTAGGTAATTGTGAGGTATAGGCTTGTTTTATTCATTTATTTCAATGGGATAGTCCTTTAAGAGTTACAATATTAATGTTATGCTTGTTTTACTCTTTAATCCAAGTTTGAGATTTGAGATGTCTATACATTTGGTCTAAAATATTTTATTTGAGGATCTTTTAATGTAACAACCTAATTTTTTCATAAATATAATAAATCATGGTCTATCATGAATCATGTTTTTAATTTCATTAGGGTTTCCTTTTCAGACTATTTCACCTCAAGTTTGTGTGATTTATCTAACTATTTCAAGATTTTTGTGTTTTCTTTGGGTAGTTTGGCATAGTATTGTGTGCCTTTGGTGTATTTTACTAAGCATAAATATTTGATAAAATTTTAAACCTAGTCTATTAGTGAACTATAAGAGATTGAATTGGATAAATATTTATCAAGTGGGACCTTTCCATCCACTTATTTCATCTTTAATTTGGTCTCCATTTACCGCATTCGGATTAATCTAACTAGGTTTTTTTCTTAGATTTCATGCTATTTTCAAAGGTAGTCATGTTTACATATGTTATTTGTATAAGAAAATTGTCAAAAAAAAATATAAATCATGTTTTATAGCTTGGTTATTTCCTAATTAATAGACTAGTTTTAGCTTTAAGATAGGCAAAAGATTACTTTATTTATGGGATTGTTTCTTTGGAACTTAGCAATTTTGTTTCAAAATTCATATTTAATAATCAAATAGCTAAGTGTTTTCCCTATGAAATAATTTTTTTATCAGATTTCCCATGATCTTTGGGCAAGCGGTATTTTACCACTTGTCCTTTCCTTACTTCCTTGGGTTTTTTTAATCATAGTTTCTTGTTTGGGTTCTTTTAGGTAAGTGGGATCATGATGTAGGGTATGATATAATTTTACCTCTTCTATGGCCCCCCTCAATCTCTTCATCTGATCATAATCCTTATGAGAAACTAAGATCTTAAATAGGTGTGATGATCCTAATTACTCACCTCATAGTGCTTCCTATATTTGAGAGCCTAGCCTTTTAATATTCTAGATGCATAAGATAAAACTAAATGTCATGATCTCACTTCATCATTAAATTTATCACTTCTTGATTTATTCAATAGAACTTAGACCTCCCAAATGCATAAAATCATGCCACATGGTGTGATCCTATTTTTCTAGCCCAACAAAGTAGTATATAAACCTCCTATTAATACTCAAGCCCCCAAATGCCTATGATAATTTCACATGGCATGTTTCCATTCATATAAATCCTTAGAGAGTGATTAGAGTGTTTAAAATCCTTTCAATTAAACATGATTTGGACAAGTGTTTTCATTCGGAGTGTTTAGGTAATGGATCCAAGTAGGCATCACATTAGACCATGTATAAGTGAATATATTCCATGTGGTATGTGCCACCATATTCAAAATGTGATGGCATGCACATCAAAATTTAATGAGCATAAATTTGGAATTCAATTGGCCCATCAAAACTGTCAAACATGAGATCATATTCATGACTTAACAACTTATCAATTTATCTCAAGGTTTTTTTAATCCTTCTTTGTAGTTTTGAATTCATAGGTTTAACCTGTCTTTTGATAATATTTGTATTCATGGAAAAATCATTTTGTCAGTTTTTATTCTTGAATCTAGTCATTGTGCTTATATCAATTGAAGTATCGAGTTCTAAAATGGTTTATTTTATCACTAGTTATAACTCAAATTGCCCTATTTTGACTACAAATGGTTAATCATTTGTTCTCTTCTATATTTATCATGGCCAATTTTATTTTGAGTGACCTGATTTGACTATATTTTGATCGTAAGGTTTGAAAATTTCATCTAATTTAGGATATCAATTATCTCATGGGAAAAATACCCTTTTCAATTCTTTCTTTTAAATGGATTTTCTTTTCATCTTTTCTTTCAAGTTTTGCCTTGGTATTTTTTGGGTAAAGTTGGAAGTTTGAACTCTAACAGCTATTTTTTTTAATTTTCAAAGAGCTAATGGATAATTTTTTATGTAGGCCTAGATTCAATCATGAACCACCACTTGTAAAGATATTTAATATTAATTCATCCAAAAGATTGCTTAGGATTATGCCATGTGGCATGATCTTATTTTTTCAGGCACTAAAAATGATTAGGACATAAAAATAAAGTAGGGAATCTCCTAGGTGAATAAGATAATTACACATGGCATCATCCCATTTATTTATACCTCAATATATAATAACAACAATACACCACAACAAAAAATAGGTGAGTCCCTAAGATGATGCTACATGACATGATCTTGGGGAGCGAGGGTAGTCAGAACATGGAGTAGTAAATAAAGACCCATATATCTCTAATTAAATGATATATTTATAACCATAAATATCCTATCACATATTGGTAGTTTAAAAGTCAAAGAGGTCTAGATATTCATCACCTTTCAAATAAAAACTTAACACATGGCACAACCTTGTCATATATGTGACATGTTAGATCTTCCTAAGTAGCAAAGAGTGGATACATGGAATTACCTTTTTGAGGAACATACATTGGCCTCGATGAATAGAATACAGGGATATAATTTATGCCCATATTTAATATTTCATCTATTTAATTTATCAAAACCTATAAATGAAATTAAAAACCCATTCAAACTAATATAATAATGAATCATTTTATCTTATAATCACTAAAAGGACAAGGGGATGAAAGTTCCTAGGTAGATAAGATACTAGAAATAACTATAATATTTAGTGTGGGAATTAATATTGAGTTAGAGCAAAAATGACAATGGGTTGTCTTAATTGGGCATGGCCATCACCAAGTAGAGTGTGGCTAACTAGTTGACTCAAGGAGATATTTAATGACTCCAACCACCCAAAATTAAATTAAATGATTAGTTACTAGTCTTTGATCCTAATTTAATATATATTATTCATTTCATAATTCAAGTTCTACCAAGGCATACACATCTCTCTAATGATTTTCAACTATCAGTCAGGCGGTTGGATTTATGACTGAATAGACTAAGTGGCATGTATAAGACTAGTTTTCTATTAAAATGAGGGATAGTCCAATTATAATTAATATTATAGTAGAGGATAAGGAAATTTTATTCATATTGTAAATTATGGATTTATTATTTTAGCTTTGTTTTTTAGGATGATCTGAGGCTATTTGAAGGGATTTTATGTAGTTCATTTGAATATTGATGATTCTTAGTGTTGTGTTTCATGAATTATTAGTTATATGAATGCTCTATGGTTGATATTCATCACACATGTACATTTATAGTGTATTTTTCCCTCTTATAATTATTTATTTAGTCCTTATACTCTTGCACCATTTATACATTCTAGTTGTGTTATGCTAGCCAAGTAGAGACTAGTTCTCAAGAGGTTTATCTATTCAATAAAATTAGAACTACCCTCATTAAAAATAAATATTATGTTTCATTTATTCTTATATTCTCTCTTTTTTTTTAATTTTTTTATATCTCTATTAGTTTATATTTAGTTTATTCTAAATTGAAATCAGTTGTTCAAGCTTTATTTGGACTGCATGTTCACCCTTTCACCTCTCTATTATGTATTATTGAAATTAGTAAACTAGAGATAGGTGTCAACTAATAATGAGTTCATTATAAAATTTGAACCAAATAGTTCTTCTAGACATGAGATAGTCCAAAATTTTCTTATGTAAATATTGGAGAATACACCAAATAGGACCCTTATATGGAACATACTACATCATCAAATTGAGGTGTCTAGTATACCATGACTTAGTAGACATAGACCTTGGGGATGTGAAGACATAACCTAATTAATTTTAATAGAGGTAGAAAGCAATAAGGGGGTAATCCTCACTAGTTGATCCTATTCATATCCATAGTTCCCCCTAGAGTTTGTATGTTTGTGTTAAACATATCGCCAATAAATTGGTGCTAGAATGAGAGCCTCATAAAGAAGTATTTGATATTTTATTTTTTATTGTGTTTAACAGCTTGAAAGTCTATATTATACTAATAAAGTTACATTTTTATAAAAATGGAAAGTAAAAGAGTTGTCACAAGGTTGAATTTAGTTTAGGGTGACTTTGAACTATTGTAACTCTCAGGACATAGGATAACAAGGACTAATAAAGGGAAGTACAATATCAAACAAACTTGTTTAACCAATATCTCCACCACTATTATACTTATTTTCATTACCCCTTTTTATCTCACTAAACATTCAACAATGGATAACCATACTTGGTTAGGAGGAGGTAGTTTCCCTATAAACATTCTAAGACTTGCCCATAACATACCCAAAAATCCCAAGAAGTTCTACCTAAGATATGTTCATGGTGCAGTAAGAACAATAAAAGAACACATTTAGAACTTCAAGGATGACTTGATCAAAAGTCATGTCCAACATGAAGATATTTCTTTTAGGCTATTCATTTACACTCTATATGAGTCAGTGTATGGTTAGTACCTAGGACTCTTAGATCGATATATCACCTCTTAGATTAACCTTTTGTTTTCACTAATCACTTTATGATACCAATAGACCCCACCATAATTTATCATCAGTTTGTAGATACCCATAGATAAATCAAAAAAACCCATGAGTATTTTCAATACTCAATTTCATAAGTTGTACAAAATACTAAAATACCCTTCCACATAAACTAATCTGATTATTATAAAAACATACTTGAGGTTTTTAAACCCCATAACTTTCATGTTCCTTAGAAGGAAACCAATAATTCTCAAATATTTATCCTTTAAATATATGATGAATTCATTATTGAGCATAAATTTGAACCTCAAGGATATGGTGCTAGCCCCTTTCCCTCATTATGAAAAATTAATGCATATAACCAAATTAATATGGTTAACTAGGGATTATGAATAATAATCCTTGGATAAATATAATCCCAAGGACTATGCATTCAAGACCAAATTTAATTTACATTTTAATACCCTTGAAACCCATGGCTAAAAATCAAACCTATGTACCCTAGATAATGTATTGTTGCTACCCATAGGTCAAAAATCATTTTTATCACCTACAATAACATGGTCACAAATCCTAGTTTAAGTGAATATACTTCTACTAGTAATAATAACAAGATATACCATGAGTCCTAAATAATCAAATGCCTACTAATAATTCCCATAACATGGTGCCTCCTTTTGTCCTTGTATTATTAAATGCCATGACACGAGTGGATATCCCACCTTCTAAAGAAAGTCTTAACTAGAGTTCCCTTATGAACTTTGAGGTATCTAATTTATATAATATGGTAGAGATAATGACGAATGATATTGTCAAATTACAAAAAAAGTGCCTCAAAGCACCAACCAATTTTTGAACAACCCACCCTAGAACAAAAAGTATAATTTTAAATAGGATAATAGAAAGTGGAAAAATAGGCCTAATAATGGAAATGTGCATAATACCCTTGATAACACCAATCAGAACCATAAAAGTGCATTAAATTTAGTAAACATGGTAGACTTATCCTTACCTAATTGGTTTAGACCACATAATATATAAAACCATGCTGAAATAGATTGTGTTCAATTTCTATTAGTCTCAAACATCTTCCAAAAGGAGATGTACAACCTTGACAAAGTTTTTGTATTAGAAAATGCCAAACTAATACCAAATGGAGAAAACCTAAGCACTAACATGATTGTGGAGACCTATGAATTCTCATTTGAAAGTGACAACAAGACGGGGGACAACCTATATGACTTCCAAGATTTTAAATAGTCCCAAAAGGGTAATAAACATCAATTAAGGATTAAGCTATAGGATCCTTTGACTACTTATACTCTTACTAATAAAATTCTTATTCCCCCTGATTAAAATTTCACTAATAATCCTCCTCCCCCCAATTGACCTACTACCTCATATCAACCTATAAACAATGTTGCATATCCCTAGGATGACATAAACATATAAAAAAAAAGCATGGATATAATATTATAGAATCCCTAGATAAAACGAAGTCGAACATAAAAATATTTAAACTAATTTATATTTCTTATTGAAAGGAATTACTTTTTAGGGAATTATCTACTCATAAGATTAATGAAGCTAGTGACACTACTTATGCTCATGTTTTTATTTACAAGGAAAAAGTAAAGACTCCCCCTTTTCTGCTAACAACCAAAAAAATCGGTAAAACATTACACACATTTTTAGTGGATTCATGTTCTTAAAGGAATGTGATGCCTTATTCCATTTTATATTATTTGGGACTAACACCCACCATATCTACTATAAAATTTGTTTAACTGAATAAATCATAAGCTAAAGTAATTAGAGAGTTAAATAACATCCACATGTAGTTGGTCTCTAATCCTAGAGTGCAAAAATTCATTAATATCCAAGTGGTGGACACACTTGAGGCATATGGGATTCTTCTCAAATGAGATTTATCTAGGACACCACTCGATGGGTATATGGACATTGATTTATCTCATATGTCACTTTAATGGTGATGCATGCCTAATCAAATAAAATTGAAAGAGAGTAAAAGATGGATCACATGATTACATAATACAATAAAACTAATGAGATCATGAATAATTAATCAAATCTAGGAGTATATGAACTTGATAAAGAAATAAAAACATATGATAAATTATCCATCAATAGGATTACAATATAGGATGGACCTAAATTTGAAGATTTGAACCAACTAGATGAGCAAGATATCCTCTATGCATAAATATTATTTTTAGTTTACAGTAATGCCCTAATATGCACATGGGTTGAACAAGGACGTTCATGTGTGAATAAGAAATTCAAAATATTAGATGTTTCCCATGTTTCCATTTTGAATAATTCTACACCTACATCAATAATCAAGGAATCTAAGGACACTGTTAGTTTATGTGTTAGTAGAGTGAAAAATAATGAAAAACACATAAAATACTATCATTACAAGCCTAGATATTTAGGGGAGTAAATAATGAGCAAATAAAAAACAATACAAAGACAAGAACAACACTCTTTACCTTCTTTGTGAATTGAAATCGTATGTTAGCCTAGGGTGGATTATGCTTAACTTTGTGGGTAAAGAGTCTTCATTGATAGTGTATGTGAATTATATCTCCTTTTTCACCTTGGAAATTGGATATGGCATGTGTTGATTATGAATATTTATATATGGATTTATGCATAGTAATTTTGATTTAAGAATCTTTTTATATAATGGCCATTTAACCTTCATTTTATAGAATTTTGGGATGATTATGGACCATTGAATCAAGATCAAGATAAATACTGGAGGATGAGTCCTCACACTCATGATTGCACATATAGAGTGTGTAATATATGTTAGTTAAGGCCTTTTTTTAGTGTGTAAGGAAAGTGTAATGATGTCCTCTTGGAGTGTGTAAAATGGGTGTAAGGGGAAGAGTGTGTAAGAGAAGTGTAAGATATTTATTTCACTCCTACTTTCTTCCTTTGGATTTGTTGAATGACATCACCTATGTGAGGTAATAAAGCAATTTTGATTTAGGAAAATAGGATAATTATAAATGGTTATAGAATTTCATATTAAAGGAAGATTAGGCTAATTAATCAAATATTAATTATAAATGAGAAAAATGGGACCTTTATAATGTTATTTTGTCCATCAAATATTCATTTAACTAGATTACAATAACATTTGTAAAGGTTAGAATTGGAGTTGGATGCATTTGATCAAATTAATATTGTGATACAATTCCCCAATTAGGGATGTCTCATTGTAAATTTAGTTTAAAATGATAGTTGTGAAGGTAAATTATGTATAGTATTGATTTCTAATTGAATTTACATGTGACTTTAGAAAATCATTCTAAAATTTAGTTTAAATAGTGAGGTGGTTAAAATGAGGTGTATACATTTTCCCTTGTTTAATAATGTGTTTATGAGACACTAAAAATAATATCTTTTCAAATAATGAAAAATTTGTTAAGAAGAAAATTTCAATGATTGAAAATGATATGTTTCCAACCATAAGTTTTTACAAGCTAATAGGCACATGTTGATTCCCCAAAGGGTGGTTGATGAACCTTTATTCCCCCTTGAAGGAGTGGATAGAAAATAGTGTCATTGAATGGACCCTCAAAAAGAGGAAAACAACATGGTCTAATGGTAACATAGATTTAAATAATGATTTCCCAAACAAGGTAGTTTCAATCATCGATACAATGATTTCCCTTAGTAGGACAGATTGATAATGATAAATTGATTGATAAAACTAATTTTCCTTGGTAAGGTGAATTGGAAAAAGGAGATAAAAAATAACCCATAACATAGAATAATAATGAGCTAGAGTAGAAGAACAATATAAGTTTGGGGTAACATCTGGGGTATCAACTAGCATAGAGATATACATCCTAACTAAAATGTGATTACTTTGAAATTTTGAAATTTACTTTCTAGTCAAACATGTATATGATAAAAAAATGTGATGTATGATTCTACTCATGTTTATGGCCAATAATATGTGCTTATTTGGAGATGCATGTCCTAATTAGCACATACTATAGTCACTATGATTAGGTTATCATGGGTTTGGATTATTTGGGTATGCTTTCTATGAACAAGGATAAATATTTCTAGAACCATTAGTTGATAAATATTTATCATGATATTTTTTTAGCATGAGACATTATGCATCATAGTTATAAAAAAACCATGATAACAATATATGTCCTAAGCATGGAAAAATTTATTTTAAATGCAAGTATAAATAATGTAGCCATAATATATGATCAATCAAATCCCATGCATGAATATAATCAAATAAATTTAGTGTAGGAGTAAATACAAATTCTAATAAATCATGTACAAGATATAAAAAATCAATACTTAAGTGTAAACATAATATAAGAAACATACAACTATTGAGGAGAAGGGAGGCAGAAAAAACTAAAATTAGTCATCAAATAGTTAAAATAAACAAACTTAACAAACAAAAAATAAACCTAAGTAATGTTCTAAAGCATAGACTAAAGTAAACAAACACACAGAAGGAAAATAACACAATATAAATACAAAAAATAAACAACTCAATCACATGTATCAGTAAGACTCAAGCATAAATTAATTTTCCTTAGATACACAACACTCAAAACAAACAAACATAAATCACCTAACTAAAGCACAATAAAATGAAGAAACTACCTATGGAAAAATTAAATTAATAAATTAATATAAAGAAAATGAAATAAACAATCTAATTTAAGTTAGATGAAATAAAAAAAACAATATAAGGATAATGCAATAAATAAACTAATCTAAGGTAAATGTAATAAACAAAAAAATGCAGAAAAGCGGTGAACTAAAACTACTTAATGAAATTGTTCATACATGTGTAATAGAAGTGTTATGCTCTACAAAATGTTTCCCTTAAGCTATAGGGAACAATGTCATAGGTATTCTAGGACAAGAATAAAAAGGGAGAGTATAAGAATAAGGGGTGGCCAAGTTGATTCCAAATACCCTAGGCAAGTGGACATTGTCTACATAGTCCCATGCACACTAGGTCTAACATGGAATTTAGGGAAAATGTAGTCCTCCCAGGAATTGGGAAGAGAATAAAAATGATGATAAAGAAAATATATTGATTTTAGAGGAAAATAGGAAAGACTAAACTCAAAAAATGATGAAAAAGTTTGTAAACAAATATATAATAAGGGATGGTTAATGAAACTATAAAATGCACTCAATTAATTATAGTAGTCGAGTTGACATGAGATGCCCATTACATCCAAGAACTACTTAAATAGTCTATGCAGACCTCAGACCAATGTAGTTTTCTTATAAATGGGAGTGAACACAATAATAAACTGGAAAATTCAAATGGAAATGGTCATGGTTGGATAATAAATTCCTACCTAAAAAATGAGGTAAACTACATTATAAAAAATAGAGTTGAAGGCCACTAGTGAACAAGAGGACAAAGTAAGAAGAAATTTTCTAGATTAATATCTCTTAGGGCATTTTTAAGCCTTTTTTAAATATTTTTTTTATTTTAAGGTTTTTTTTGGTATTTAAAAAAAATTAGGATTTTTGGAATCTTAATTTAATGGAGAATTACAAGATATAAACTAATTTAACTCTCAAAATGGTGAGAGTGTTGACTAAGGTTGCTCAAAAAATGATGAGAGCATTGGCTTATGTTTCTCACAAAATGGTGAGAGAGTTGGTTTAGATTGATCACCAAATGAAAAGAGTGGTGGCTTAGGTTTCTCACAAAATGGTGAGAGCATTAGAATACAGGTGGCCAAACTGACCTCATAAAACATTGAGTGCTACCCACATAGTCCAAATGGATTTCAAGCTACTATAGTTCACCATATAATGATGAGTTAGAATAGGTAACAATAATATTAATAGGAAAATGACACAAGTATAAAATAATGGTATGACAAGGTATAATGATATCAAACTTAGAAATAGTGAATGATGCAATTTTTAAGATCATTGTCATAATACTCAAAGATATTATGGTTTAAATAATGCATTCAATAGTCTCAAGTCTAAATCATTTAATGAACCACATCTGAATCCAACCACTCACACTGTCTAAATTAGAAATTTATTGAAACCAAGATCAAAATGGTAATGGGAAAAGATAAACAAACTAAACTAAATAGGAAAGGCATAGGGGGAAGGAACATGGCATGGTATAAATAAGGATATGGTATCACATAAAGTAATTTATCCTCATAGAAAATACTTCAATTCACTCAAATAAAAAAATAATTGAGATGTATGATGTTCATCGGTTCATCAAGTTTTTCTCCTTATGTTATAGCCAACATGTATTACCCATAACCATAGCTAGTAATAATAGCATAAAGTCCTAACTAGTTAGGCTTAAATTTTCACTTTTTATTTCTTTCAAAATTGGTGTTTTTCTAGTTTTTTTTTGTGTACAATATCACTAAGCTCAAATTATATATGCCTAACACACCTGTTATATTGACCACAATACCAATTTTGATATACTTGAAGACTATTTGAGGCCATCATTCATTTTTCATCTAGCAGTTCCATATCTTGAAAATGATCTACCCTATAATACTCATCATCAAGGATATGATTTAGTTCAATTCATAAAGAAGGCAATTCAACCTTGACAAGAAGAATGGACTTGGTTCCATAGATAAGGGAATAAGGTGTTACTCTAGTTAGAGTGTGAAAATTAGTATAGTGAGTCTATCATGTGAAAAAATGTTATAAATTCCAATCATGGCCAACATCATTGAAAATATTCTTAAGGATATTTGCAATGGTCTTATTATATGCCTCATCTTGGTAGTTTCTTTATTGGAAGCATGTATTAGAAAAATGTTGGGTAATATGGCATTGGGTACAAAGGGATTTGATGTTCTTATTTTTTAATGAACCACCATTCTTAGAAATAGGGTCAAAGGGAATGCCATAGTGGTAGATGAGTTAATTTAAAATGAACTTGGATGTATATTTGTTGATCACATAACTTAGGTGAATGGATTCCACCCACTCATTGAAATACTCAATGGTAGTAAGGATATGTTTATGGCCATCTAAGGATGTATGGTTAATATTTCCTACAAGGTCAAGTCCTCACATTAAAAATGACCATGACATAGTCATTGTTTTGAGTGTTTAGGCAAAAACATGTATCATATCAGCATCTTTATAGCATTATACACACATTTTAACATATGTAACAACATCAACTTCCATAGTTGGCCAATAGTAACCATTACATATTATTTTTTATATAATGATGGCCCCACTAGTGTCATCCTCATAAATACCTTCATAAAATTCCCTCATCACTAATCCAAATTCTATAGAAGTTAAATAACGAAGTAGAGTTCCATAAAAGCTTCTATGATAAAGTGTGGGTCCAAGTAATGTGTAATGAGATGCTTGATCGATGAAGGATTTTTTATTTTTATGAGAAAATTTAGGCAAGATTATTTGGTTATAAAGGAAATCATATAGTTTAGAATACTAAAAATAATTAGGAACAAAAACTTCACAAACCATTTTGATAGGTGAATGTTATTGATCAAGTGATATAAGATGTTCAATAAGGAACTGATAATCTATGGCATTTTTTTTTCATCTAGATCATAGAACCAATTATTTCCATGGCATCCACTATTATATTATTGGCCTGAAGTATGAACTTAAATTGAAGATGAATAATTTATTATTTGAGATTATTTACCATACCTTTATAAGACACAAGTGTCTCATCCTTGGTTTGAAATTTGTATGTGACCTAATCTATAATAAAATAAAAATCCACATGAACCATTAATTATTATATATTTCATTAAACTACTAGGCAAAGTCCTACAATGAGTGATTCATATTCAACCATGATATTGGTATAAAGAAAATCAATAGAAAAGGACTTGGGAATGAGATCACCTTATAGTGTTATGAACATAATCCCTACTCCCAACCTATGAGATGTGAAGGAACCATCAAAATAAAGTGTCTACCAATGTGATTTAGGAGGTGCTTTTTCTACAATCATGATAGACTCATCTAGAAACCCAAAAGTGAGTGGCTGAGTGTCAGAAATGAGAGATTTGACAAGATAATTTATAATTACCTATCCATTTATGGCCTTATTATTTACATATTTAATCTCAAATTCACTTAAAACCTAACCCAGTTATACATGTAGCCCTGTAAAGTTATTTTTTATATTATATACTTGATTAGATATACTTTGGTAATAACAATGGTTTTATTGTTAATCATGTAATGTTTCAACTTATAAGATACAAATACCATTGATAAATAAACTTTCTATATTGGCATATATTTGTGTTTATATACGATCAATGTGTGGCTCAGATAATACACTATGTATTCTTTTCCCTACTCATCATTTTGGAATAAAAGTGCCCCTAGGGCATGTTCATTATAGATAAATAAATTAGTAATAGATTTTATCATGTAGATGTGTGGTAATAAAAATAGGATTATCCATGTACTCTAACCATTCAAAGGCCTTATAACAAGTGACATTCCATGAAAAAGTTGTCCCCTTTTTTAATAAGTGGGTAAAAGAATGGCATTTATCAGCTAGTTATGAAATGATGTGTCAAATGTACTATATATTTCCCTAAAAACTATAGATCTTATTCAAATTATATGGAGGCGACATCTTATTAATGGATTAACATTGGCTAGATTAAATTTAATTATTATATGAGAGATAATGAAGCCTAACAATTTTCATGAAGTGACATCAAAGATGCACCTTTTAGGGGTAAACCTAACTTTATACTTTTTAAGTCTTTCAAAAATTAATCAGAGTACTATTGGATCCTCTAAATGGGTCTTAGATCTACCTAATATATCATAAACATAGTCATCAACAATGTCATGCATAATATCATGAAAAAAAACTATCATGTCTCATTAATATGTTACCCTTGAATTTTTTAAGCCAAATGACATTATCTGATAACAAAATGTTCCCCAAAGAGTGGTGAACATTGTCTTGTGTTGGTCATTAGGTTCGATCTTGATCTTATCATACCTTGAAAATCCATCCATAAGAGAAAAAATTTTGTATCTAGATGTGGAGTCCATAATCATGTCAATATTAGGTAGAGGAAAGTCATCCTTTTGGATAGTCCTTATTAATGTCATTAAAATTGATACATAACTTGATTCCCTCTAGATTTTTACTAACTAGAATGATTATTGAGATACACTCAAAATAGTCAATGGGATGAATGCATCCTACCTCTATGAGTTTTTCTAATTCTTTCTTAACCAAAATGGCAATCTAAGGATGCATCTTCCTCATATTCTACTTGATTAATTTATCATAAGTATGTACTAAAACATTATGTATAACCAAGGAGGGATCCAAATATGGCATATCAAAATAGGTCCATAGAAAAAGATCAATGAATTCCCTAAGGAGAGTAATAAGGACTTTACATTCCCACTCAGTAAGGGACACACCTACTTTCATCCAATTTAGATGAGTAAGTGTTCTAATATTGACTTTGGAAGTTTCTTGAAAATTAAGTGTAGAACCATCTTAGAGGAGAGTTAGGTTGGAATTATTATCACATAGATTTTGTACCCATGTTGATGTTATAGCCTGCTATGTAAAAATATAATGATACAATGGGATCACATCCAAACTATAGGACCTTGGTGAATCGCATTAAACCTATGGATAAGGATTAATTAATTTCACTAAATTTGGTGTAATTGATAAATAATAGTTTATGGAAAAATTATGCTTCTTAGTGATCTTGCTCTTAAACTAAGATTTGACTAGAGAAAAAAGTTATGGGAATGAAATTACAAAACTAAAAATTGTGATGGCACCAAATATTTTGTAGTGTATTTTAATTATTTCTTTAATGAATACAATATAATGGAAAGTATATTGAAAGTTTTAGGAGTACAAACTCATGCTAATGTGAAATCAAAGGCAATATTGGGTATTTTTCATACAAGGGACAAGATTCTTTATTTTTAATCAAACAATATTTTAAAAGGGTAAAATAATAACACAAGTGAAATTTCATGGCTGAAATAAGAATTAAAACATCTAAAAATATTTAAATAACCTTGCATACATAAAGATTGCATAGACAAAAAAGGAAAATCTTCAATTTATTCTCACTTTCTAGGTTACAACATGTAGACAAGTTATTCAAAATGTAGAATAATATCTCTAATAGTAAAAGGATAAATGGGATATGTCATATTACCTATATTTATATAAAAATATCATAAAAGAGATTAAATTAACAAAGAAATCCATTCCTAGTACAAGAACATACAAAAATTTTGGAACTTCATGAAAAGAGGCATGGTCTTTAGCTGGTGGCATCTTTGGTGAAGTGAACAAATGTTTTAAGATATCATGTAAGAGATGGGAATTCCACTTAAATACTATAGGCATGGAGGGAGCTTGGAAATATTCAATCAATGCCTATTTCTTCTTCAATTCAATTGTAATGGTTATTCATGCAATGGGGGTGCCAAAGTGAAACTCCAATTTTAGAATAAAAAATAGCTTTAGATAAATTAAGTTACTTTTTTGTAAAACCCTAACTTGGAATTTTTAATTTTGATTTTTACAAATTTTAAGTCACATAATCTTGACAAAATTGGAATTGTATTTTAAAATATGTGCTTTTATAACTTAAGCAACTTAAACTTGTCAAAATGAAAATCATAATTTGAAAGTTTGCTTTTTACAAGTTTTAACCTGTCAAAATGGAATGTGAAAATTACACATGGATCTTTCTCAAAAAGAGCTGTCAAAATGATATCTGAAATATACAAGTTACAACTTTACAATATTTTTACAATAGTGATAATATAATATATAAAAATGTTTTTGATAGAAAGAATCAATGTACAACCAAAACCTTTGATGACTCTTTATCCTTCTCAAACTATATTTTCTCAATATATGCATCAAAACTCTTAAATATATCTAAGATTTTGTCTTTGTTTGGAATAAAAGAGTAGAGGTGGCTTATCATGCATTATATTACTATATCAGAGATTCCCCTTTCAAAGGCTCTATAGTCTTGAGTCTCTTTTCCCATTTGATCCAATGTGTTATGTTACTTGATGAAATGATGGATAGAGTTAAATATGAATATTTTATCTCTTGTTGATTCTCTTTTGACCACTTGTTCAAATTTATTCTAAACTTCCTCTACTAAGAGGACGTAGTTCTACTAATCTATTTCTTGACATGAAAATTTATTCAACAAGTCATCAATGCCATATGCCATATCATTGACCTTTTCATGTGTCACTTTAGATATATTGGCACTATATATAAGTATATTTATTTAGAATTGAGCTTCTCCATCCAAATCCTCTTATTTTGAATCATTTCTCAGTATCTTTTCTTCAAGGAGGATGTCAATATTAATTGAGTCCACAACTATCATTTTTAGATATAAAATATTCAATCTTTCTACCTCTTCTTGATACTTATTTATTTGTTCTCTCAAGGTGACCCTTCTCTCTTGTATAGTTTTATAATGGTTCATTACCAATTCAATAACTTCATTGCCCTTTTAGATGAGTTTTTCTACCCATTCATTAGTGTCCCTCCCCATGCTACCAATTTTTATCATTGCATCAAGTGTTTCCTAATCTATGATTTGAATGATTGGTTGTGTCGGTTGAGAAGTGGGCTCAATGAATTTATTGAATGTAGTCATTAGTTGTTTAACCTTGTTCTTCATCTCATCCTTAGTGACCTTATCACTATCCATTTTCTCAAAAAGAGAGTTAATGTTGGATTGAATGTCATGCTTCAATGCCTCTCTTATAGGATGTTCAAGGTGAAATTTCGATACTTGGTAATCTCCCACCACTATATTTTCTTTTTCTTTTTTAATATGGTGTGAGGATTACAATCTATACATACTTTTCCCCTACTATATCATACAATATCCTTGAAATGGTCTAGGGAGTTGTCTTTGAGTTTTTATGTGCATGTGTGAGACCAAAATCCAATGTGTTTAGAGAAACCATCTTCTTTAATTTTTTCCCCAATGTCTATACTAACACACTAAGGGTAGTATCCTATTATGATAACACTATCACTTGAGCATCTACAATTGAAGATGCTATAATGGTGGGCACAGTGATAAGTGTTGTATCCCTCACTGATATTACCATTGATTGTTTGGTAAATGACTTTGACACTAATTTCCCATTTGTGGGTTGAGGGTCCTAATTTTTATCAATGTATTTGTCCTTCTCTATATCCTCCATAGGGTTTTGGGTTACTATGGAGGTGAAAGAGGTGGGGGAAATCAAAATGGATGTGTCTATTAGGGGTATGGGAGATGGAAGTGATACCAATGGAGGAGTAGACATAAAGATTTGTAATTGAGGAACCTATGGAAGTGTGGAGTCTAAAGCCTTAAATGTATTAATCAAACTAGTAGGGAAACTCAAGGTTGGTAAAGTAGGAAATGTGAAGGGAGATGAATATGTGGAAGTAGTTATCTAAGGGGTTTGGATGGCTAGTGGGATTATAGTTAGAATGACTGAATCTATGGCTATATACTATATTTTAATGTTAGTGATTAATGGAATGGATGGAATTTTAGATGAGATAAAAGGAATTATGGAAGGGGGAAGTGAGATTTGGGAAGGGGGAAGTAGAATGGAAACTTTAGTGTCCATTTCAGGGGAGACCTAAGTGTCAAATTAAGAGGATTGACCTATTGGAAATGGAATTATTGACACAAATAAACTTGTGTGAATAGAGGGTGGAGTCACTAAAGGTGAATGAGGATTGGAGACAAGAGGAGGAGGTGTTGGATCTATAAGAATGACAAAAATAGGTGGGGGATGTATGATAGATATGGGAGTTAAAACTATGAATGAGATGGGGGTTAAAGCTATGGTTGCTCAAACTCTAGTTATATCTTCTAATGAAATGATTATTAGTTGATCTACTACTACTCCTTTGCTACCTAATTGTCCCTTATTGGCATTTGATTTATTCTTTATCTTGTGTGAGATTTTTGGCATATCTACCTATTCTAGGAGTGCTCTACTGCTAGAACCTTCTATTGATGGTGGTACTCCCTTTTCCTTGAGTTATATTAACGTATCACTAATGATCATTATATATTTGGTCACTTTCACTTTACTTATGAGCTAGTTAAGTGTTCTATTTATTACATGGGTGGTTCTATCTATTAGAGAGAATGACTCAGGAACAAACTACGTCACTACTAGAAGGGGTTCAACATAGATCTTATTGTCATGGTAGATCTTATCTACTGGGGATTCATTATAAACAAATTCCTTAGGTAATAGTACCATGTTAAAAGATTTTACCTAATCCAAGGTCATTCTTAAATAATACTTTAGTCTGAATTCCTCTTCACCATCCAAGTCCCACCAGTAGTCCTCATAGTAGGGGACATGGGAATGTGTTGAAATTCCTAGTGTACTAGTGATGTTGCCATGAACATAGTAGAATGGCCTTGCCTCCAAGGATATTAGGATAATTTATGTCATTTATACATCTACACACTTGTATTTTTCTAAATAATTTCATGTGTACTTGCATATGCTAATGGGAAAATGAATTCCCACATTGTGTTTACTAGATAACATCTTGTGAGTTTCAACTAATTGCCTCACTATATCCATCAAATACCATTTATCACTCACATACCTCAGAAGGGTGTAAGGATAATCATTGAGTCTGCATAATATGATGTGTGAGTATGTGGTGAAGTGGATGAAATAGGAACCCCAATTAGTAATATCTAAAGTGGCATCATTAGAGAATCTCTTCCATTCTAGTTCCTTTAAAAACATAACTATGATGTAGTAGATGAATGCATCATTCACTCTTCTAAAGTGTTTCATACTAGCCTCAAGAGTGAGGTCAGGGTAATAATTGAACACTTTATTTGCCTAGTTAACTATTGTGTTGGGCCTTGGGAAATCTCTCCCTTTGACTAATATATAAACTAGATAAGAAGTCATATAAATTTACCTATGGTTTGGACCTACATCAACTACATGTGGATGGAGTCACTGATGAGATGAACCTAGTGGATGTATTTTTGGTTCTGGTGAATCACCCAAATATGTTGATACATCCAATCTTGGAAGGTCTTCACATTAGGGCTACTAGTTATCCTATGTAGGAGTTTAATTAGATCACCTACATCATCATTAAAATCAATCCTTACCAATATCTTAGGGTAATCTAGTGGATGAAGCCTTAGGTATCCTTAGCCATTTTTTATTCATTACTCTTTGACATCCTAAGTTGTTATCTTGATATATTTTACTTGAGGATTTTGGAGTTATATCAAGGTAACTCTCAAACTCAGGTATCAAAAAGATGATGTCTATGAATTCTAGGTCTAGATTTAGAATGTTTTCCCATTTATCATTCAACACTTCTCTCTTATCAACATCATAATTCTTTGCTAGTGTAAGTGTCAATTCAGGGGTTTCCATAGTCAGGGGGAAAGTTGTTGCTTGGGGTAGTCCAGAGTCATATATGATCTAGATCCAGTCATTCTTGAATTCATCATTTATTCTAGTCCAAAAATCACCTAGCTCAATGTGACCGAGGTCTATGTCTATAATCTTAGTTGTATTGGATTCTCGACTGAGAGTGATACTAGGTCCTTTAGATTTGAACTTCATATCTTTCACAAACATGGATTCTTAAGAAATTTTTGGGGCAAAAATGAACTATAGATTTGGTAGGATTTAAAGGTGTAAAATTTAAGTGCAAATTCTAGAAAAAATTGGAGTTGCTCTATGCACTAGAAAAATACATGGGACTATGAGGTTGTAATTGTATGTGAAAATTTTGAAAGAATCTAGAGTTTCAAATGCAGGTAGAAATCTTTGGTAGAGATGGGAGTCACAAAATACACTTGCATTTCCTAGTGAAATATCTGGTGGAGGTTGAGGTTGCTCAATACACTATAAATGTCTATGACACCATGGGGTTATAAATGTAGTTTGAAACCCCATGGGTTTTGGAGGTGTAAAAATGGGGAAAGTTCACAAGGACTATGATGGAATCTTACAAGGGATTATGTGATTGGTTTGGGAATATTTTAGGAATATTCACTACTTATATGAATTTTTCAAAACCTTAGTTTTTAATATGATGAGAAAATATTTGGTAATAACCCCTCAATAAAATGGAAATCTAGATAATAAATTTTTGACACCACTAGATAGATTAAGAAACCCTAACGATACTAAATAAGGGAAAATATTTAAATAGTAACTAGATTCACTATTGAGTGCAAGAAAATATAAATCAAGATTGATTACAAAAGAAAAACTTGAAAATGTAGAGGGTCAAAGAAATACTTTACATGGGGTTAATCAAATCCTGACATGGTACATTTTTTGATTACATGGCTTTCATGGGTTAAAATCATGGTGGTGAATGCATAGTGCATGACTTAAGGTTGCTATCAGGGTTGTAGAGCTCCAAAATCAATTTAGCAAACTTTGAACAATGATTTTATTTAACCCTAATTTTATTTATATAAGACCCCCACAATAACTACTCCAAGGGTGGTGGTTGATACAAATTCAAAGTATATGAACACATTTTTAACTTTGTAATTTTGAAAATTGTACTTTGACCTCTAGATTCTATGGGTTTTATTTGACACTTTGGAAATGGGAAGATGGAACTTGAGGAGCAATTTTCAACTTTGTATGTTATAATTTACACTAGGAATTTTGGATTCTATAGGATAGGTGGTCGATAGGAAGTGGAATTTGGATTGTAATTTGAAAATCTGCAAGTTGAAAATCACAACTAGAGTTCAAGTTTATGGTTGGAGTGTTTCATAAGAAGCAAAGGTTGGGAAGAAATTTGCAAGTTTGAAAGTTTCAAATTACATTCCAATTGCCAGTTTCTATGAGATATGTGGTTTATGGGAAGTGGAAATTTGGTTGAAATTTATAACTTAACATGTTGAAAATTGCATTTGGGGTTCTGGTTTCCATTGATTATAGGTTTTGTAGGAAACAAAGATTGGGGAGCAATTTGCAAATTTACAAGTTACAAATTGCAAGATAATTTCTATATTTTGTTAGCTTAGTGTTTAGTAGGAAGTGGAGGTTTCGATGTAATTTTAAAGTTTAAAAGTTGTAAATTACACCTACATATCTAGTTTTCACTAGGTAATGTATTATGGGAAGTGGAGGTTGGGAAGCAATTTTCATGTTTACAAGTTGAAAATTATAGTCCAATCTCTGGGTTTCATAGGCTTAAGTAAATGAGTATTTTGGGTCAATTTAAGGAATTTTTCCAAAAAATTAATGGGTATCCCTTAAGGTACTTGACATTTTGATATTTTTGGGACAAAAATATCAACATTTTTGGTGACCTTTATAAGGTGATTGTTTTTTAATCAGTTTCTTTCTAGTAGCCTTCTAGTTTATTGGGCATGGAGTCATTTTAAGCCTAACACACCTTAACTGGTGAAGGAAAAAATGGGATTTGTCTAAAAAAGAACAAAATAGGGAAAAATAGACTAAACTAAGGAAACAAAAACTCATAATGAGTTAAACTATGAGAAAACACTTATTTAGGAAACACAACTAACCCTAATATATATAAAAAATTATTTCTTGGAATAGATTCAAACCTTGAAGGCAAGGTTTGAGTTATATCCCATTAACTGGGATATGAATCTCTAATCCATAAAAATTGGATAGCTAGAATTCATTAACTCATTTACAATGATTTATAATATATGGACCACTCCATATTGCATCAAATTTAGTGTGCTTTATTTGTTTAGCTTTGTTTGGATCTCATTTGTGAACCATGTCTCCTTTATTGAAACTACTATGATATTATTTTTTGTCAAAGTCCTTTTTGTTTGAGCCTAATTTTCTTCAAAAACTTTCATTGAGTTATTCTTGACTTCCTCAAGTTTTATGAGTTCTACCAATCTTACTATCATTTAATCATTGTTAATAAATTCCAATTGACGATTGAGTTTTAGAGATGCTACCATAATTAACAAGGGGAATCTAGATTCCCTTTCATATACCAACATGAATGGAGAGTTGATAATGGATTTTTTAGGAGTGGTCCTATTAGCCTACAGTGTTGATTTCAACTTTGTGTTTCATATCCTTTGGTTATCCTCTATTATCCTTTTGATAATTCTAATGAGATTCTTATTGGTAGACATAGCCAAGCCATTACCATATGGGTAATAATTGGAAGAAGAACTAATATATACATTGTGTTTTATATCCCATTTACTCACTTGAGTTCCCATAAAAGATTTGACATTATTTGAGATAATAGTGTAAGGAACACAAACCTTGAGATGATGTCATCCATGATTTCCAAGATAGATGCCTTCATGGCATATTTTAGTACAACTAATTTAGTCCATCTTATGAAATATTCCATTTCTATAAGGACCCTTTTATGACCTATACTTAATGGTGGATTGATCATACCAATGAAATCCAATCCCCTTTGATCAAATGGTTGGTTAGCTTGATTTAGTCTAAGAGGGAAGGCTATTAATATTTACTTGCCTATGAAGTAAGCACACTTATCACAATTCATTATCTATAAATGGAAATATTCGAATATGTCAAGCTAGTAATATCCCCCTTTCATTATTTTAATGGCTATGTTTCTCACAGATAAATGTCCACTCGATAAACCATTGTGAAACGCTTCGAGCACTTTAGGGACTTGATTGTGCTTGATAAATATTAGCATGAATCCATTCAAATATTTTATAAATAATATTCCATCAACAATAACATAAATAACCTATTAGAGTTTTAAAATACTTTTTCTTGGACTATTGAAAGTCATATGGGTACTCACCAGTCTATAGGAAGACGGTCATGTCATGGATATAACTTTTGAAAAGAGGTAGATTGGTTGGTTGAGATACACTTTGAGTATATACTACTTAAAATATTTCTTGAATATTCTTGATATTAGAAGCCAAAAGTTCACATAATCCCTTTACTCTTAAAAATTTCATAATTCTTATGTATACGTCATATTCCATGACTTTTGTGATCCATCCTTCTTTTTTTTCATTCATTTCATAGCTCAACAAAAACTCTTTGACACTTTGGTGACTAACCATCAGATAAATTTAATTGTTAAAATAGAATATTACTAAACTTTTTGAGAGATTTAATTATAGCACATGCTTGTCCACAAAAATATAATTTTCTTGATAATCCTTCAAGGATTGACTCAAAAAAATATTGGATGTTCCAATTGATCGTTATTCTACTGGGTTAGAATAGATGAGATTTCACCTTCCCCTCCAAAATCATAGAGAATAAAATATTTCTCATAGTTTGGGTTGACTAGGATAGGAGCTTGAGAAATAGCTTATTTGATGGCTTCAAAGTTATCTTTTCCTTCCTATGTCTAGCTGAAAATGATACCCTTATTAAGCATTACACCAAGTGACTTGGCCATAAAGGTAAATTTTGGAAAAAATCTTCTTATAAAGTTTTTTTTTTTTAGGAAACTCTGTAATCCTTTCTTATGGCTTGGAAGTGATAATGCAGATATAACTCTTATTCTCTCTAGGTCTATTACAAGACCATATTTTGAAATAATGTGTCCTAGTAGTTTTGCTTCATGAACTATGACAAATCTCTTTTTTGGATTGAGGGAAACTCCAAACTCTCTTTACCATTCAAATATTTTACTAAGGTGATCTAGGTGTGCATCAGCATGCTTTGAGTAAACAATGATGTCATCTAGGTACACCTATTGGAACACAACTAGATACTGAGAGGGGGGTAATTTAGTATATTAATTAAAACTAGTATTTCAATGTTTTTAAAGCAAATTCAAAAGTATGCATAGATTAAAAGATAAATTCAGAGATCATATACAAGCACAAATGCACATGACATAATATTTATACATGGAAAACCCAAAGGGAAAAACCATGGTGAGAATAGTTGTTAAAAGCTACTATTCTAATCTACCCTCTCAGTTCAAAGCCTCACTAGTTAATCTCATTGGTTATAATGTTTAAGGACACAAATCCTAAGGAGATATCAATCCCTTGATTTAAGAGTACCAACTCTAAGGAAGCACCCACTCCCTAATCTATGCACCCACTCAATGTTTCTAATGGCACCAACTTATCATAATTTTCATGGAGCTACAACTCCAATTTACAAATTAGATTCATACATGAATCTAGATCTCTATTTTTTGTTATAGGTCTAATCTACAACTAATCATACTCTACATATTATTGTTATGCCTCTCTTCCTCTCTACTTCTCATTATATCTCTTTGGTCTTGTGTATGGATATTTATTTATTAGACACACTTCATTACCTTTACCAAACACCCTTCTCTATATTAAATTTTGGCTCAATAGTAAATGCAATTGGTCATCACCCTTTTTTTATCCTAGATATCATATATATAAACAATGATCTAGGTTTTTCTTCTTCTCTCTATGTTCACACTCAGACTGTAACACATCATGCCAATTTTTCACTTTAATTCATTATGACTTGAAATGTAAGTTCCCATGTCTTAATTTTATCACCCCACCAATTTCCATTATACCAAAGGATCAACCTGTTAGTGCCTTATACAATGTTCAAAACTAATAGATCCACAAGAGTTGGTTAAACCATGACACCTTGAAATAGATTCCATGCATCACACCTTAATTTTAGGTCTCTTTAATATATATATATATATATAACATCTATGAGACTCAAGTTTTGATGTATAGGCTCTTTAATGTATATTTGATCAGTTAGATCGATTAACCTCATTATCTATCAAGATTCATGATTTATATGAAATTTCGTGTATGTTCCTATAACTAACCATTTATTTGGACATGAATTTAAATTTTGATCACTGATCTTGCATTTGGAACCATAATCCAATGGTCTCTATTCAAATATCTCAACTTTAAAATGCATTCATTCAATCATTCTGTGACAGGCTCATGTTCTCCATTCAATCTCCAAAGATGAATTTTTTTTACCTCTATCAAGAAGTTATACATATATCACTTTGTTCTATCTAAGTCCACTCACTCCATTGGATCTTTCTCATCAAATATTTTGTGTTTCATTCTATCTCTGATGATGCACAACCTTTACCTTAACTTGGTTGTTAAAATTTGACACTTTGACCTCATCTCACAACTTCCTATATCTTTAGATCATTTCTACTCCTTCAATCTTCTCAAAGTTGTTTAGTCTTTAACTTTCCACTATCTTGATAAACATTTATCACTTTAAAGAATTTGATTCCATTCACTCTATTATATCTCCTCTTCATGATCACCTATGCACCATCAGATCTTTTGACAAGCTTGATCTTTATATTTGTCCAACCCTTGAGGATATGACACTTGTCATAAGCGCGTGGCTTTTGTATATTATTGTTAGTTACCATAATTAAGACATTTGGCATCCTCTCATTATTTTATGACCTTTTGAATTTAAAAATCATAATAGATTAACTATTTAGGCTCCATGATTGTGATATTTATCACTTACATGTTAACTCAGAGGGACCTTTGACATTTTGACTTCACCACACTCTGTTGGATCTCCAATGTCTGATTAAGCATGAACTATTGATATTCTAACTAGATAAAACTTTACCTTGTGAATATTTGTTTAAGTATGGAGACTATTTTAATTATGCTTGAAAGGGTAACTTTGTACCTTCATATCTTCTATTTCACTTAACCACCTAGTCTAAAATTTGGACCATATAAACTAGGCATGAAAGTGAACAAACCCATATGATTAATTCTTTATAAATCATTATTTCATGTGAGATATAACTCAATTAATCTTCTCATTGAGCTTATTCTATCATATATCTAGATATGCCTTGAACTTTCCTGGAAATCCAACTTTGTCCTTGCATAACTCTTGTTACACTTAGTTTCATGACATTCAAATTAGTGTATATGATCCTCTTACATAGGGGATTTCATCCATACAACCATTTTCTCCTGAGGCCTTCATACATGGAAGATATGACATCATGAAAATTCCTTCTTTGCTTTTTCTTGTAACCTACAAATTTGACTAAGTGTTGGAACAATGTCAAAATGCCTTGGGGCCTAACTTTGCTCAAGCATATCTTTTACTGTGCTAGATCACATCAGCTAAGATTTATCTCAAATAAACTAGGCACAAAATTAAATAGACCCATGTGATCGTCTTGTCCTAACACCTCCATGTGTGCAAATGTTGACCTCATCAATGTGCTTACTTGGCTTTATCTATCCATTTTGAAAAATTGGCTGATGATAGAAACTTAGTGAATTATATCTTAGTATCCAAATTTTCATCCCTATAACTTGAACTACACTTCATATCATGGCATCAAATCTAGTTCATAACTACTAGGGACTAATGTGATCACAACCATATGATCATTTCCCCCATACTCATTAACATATGGTAATGGTGATGTCAAAAAAATGTTTTCTCATCTTTTCTATTAGAGACCCAAAATGTCGAGATGAACAATATGAAGAACTAGATGAATTTCATTCATGCACATAAGCATTCCAATCATCTTTAAACTATGATAGGATCACCATGATCACCATATTAATCCTTGAGCATTAATGTCATGCTCATATTGTCCCTTTTGACATCAATGATAATCATATTTCCAATAATCTCCCCCTTTGTCATTGATGGTAAACTATATGCTTTGATCTTCTACTATTTATCTCCTCTAGCATTTCTTGAATTGGATTCTGATAAGTATGAACTAAAGTTATTCATACCAAAATTTCTCCCCCGTAGGCAATAGTACATTTACATAATGCTTAACTTGGAAACTTGCTTTTATTTAACATATGTAATTCTGCAAGCAAAATTTTGCTCTCTCTAATAAAGATCATTTGCACCTATTTATCCCCCTTTGACATCAATTGCATAGTGACTCTAGCTGACTATTTATCCAAATATTTCTCCCCCTTTTTCACATAAATGATTTTGTCCAAGAATCTACAACTTTAAACTCATTAGTAATGTTAGAAATATACATAGATGAGTTGACTTTTCTCTTCTTCCAAGGATTAATAAAGCTTCAATGAGACTCCCCCTAAACTCATGCCCTATCACTAGTGATTTAGTGATGTGGTGTAGGATCCACCACTCCCAAATTTGGTCTCAGATATTCAAATTATTCTTTAGGAAGATTTTTTGTTGAATATGTTTACAATTTGGTATTTTATTAGCACATATTCTATTATGACCTCTTGATCTACAACCCTCTCTCTTATGAATTGATACTTAATTGATATATGCTTGGTTCAAAAATGCATCACTAGATTATTTGATATATTTATTGTACTTGAATTATCATATATAATAAAAATAGGTGATTTTTACTCAACCTTGATGTCCTTGAGTGTTTGCTTCATCCATAGGACTTGATTTCAACATGCCACTACTACTACATACTCTATTTCTACTATATAAAGAGTAACTAACTCTTGCTTTTTTTCTTAGCCATGAAACAAGTCTATTTCTAAGGAAGAATCCACCACCACTAGTGCTTATTATATCATCCACACTTCTTGACCAATCAACATTTATATATTTTGTCAAAGTGAAATCTTCACTTATAAGGTACCATAGGCCATAGTCAATTGTTCTCTTGATTATTTGAAGATTATTTTCACTACAACGACATGTGACTCTTTAGGAGCAACATTAAATATAAAAACCATGCACACTACTTGCATGATATTTGGTTTTGATGCATTTAGGTATAGCAAGCTACCTATCATTGATCTATTCATAGTCTAATTTGCATCAAGTGACTCATCCTCTTTTCTCAAATTGCATCTATTTATCATGGGAGTACTCTAACTTGTTTTTTTATCTTCCATTCCAAATTTATTGAGCATCTCCTTTACATACTTGGTTTGAGATATGAATATCCATTCAACAATTTTTGCCATTTTTAGACCAAGAAAGAAATAAAGTTCTCCTAGCATAGACATTTAAAATTCACTTTGCATTTGTGTATCAAATTCTTTACACATTTTATTATTTCTACCACCAAAGATGTTGTCATATACATAACCAACGATAATCAACATATTCACACCTTCTGATTTGAAATATAGATTATTGTCTGCACATCCTTTGTTGAAAAATTATTGTTATAGGTATTGGTCTAATCTTAAATACCATTCTCTAGGTGTTTTTTTGAGACCATATTATGCTTTCCTTAGTCTACACAAATAATCTTCTTCATCTGACAATTTAAAACCTTCTAGTTGTTCAATGTAAACTTCCTCTTCTAGGTTCCCAATCAAGAAAGTATACTTTACATCCATATGATAGACTTTGAACTTCTTGTAAATAGAGAATTCTAGAAACATTATTATAGTTTCTAAGTTAGTAACTTGAGAAAATGTTTCCTCAAAGTCAATGCCTTATACTTATGCATATCCCTTGCACACCAATCTTGCTTTATTTTTTATAACAGTTCTATCCTCATTGAGCTTGTTTTTATAGAACCAATTTATTCCTATCACATTCTTATTTGAAGGTCTTGGAAATCATTTCTATTTTTTTTTCTTTTCTATTTTGATCAATTCTTCTTCCATGGCTTTTAGCCAATTCTCATCCTTTCTAGCTTCAACATAGCTCTTAGGCTCAATTTCAAACATTAGAGTGAAACATACTTGCTCCTTGTTCATTATAGCTCTTCTCCTTGTTTAAACTCCTTTATTTTTATTGCCAATTATCTGCTCTTTAGGATGATCCTTTTGAATAAATCTTGGAGGTAATTTTTCATTCTTTTTGTCAGCATCTTCACTATTTGCTTCTTCTTCAAGATCTCCTTCTTCATTATCAGTTTTATTGTTAGGTTCAACATGTTTTATTCCTTATTCAACCTTGACATTTATGTTCTTCACCATAATGTGTAGCCTCTTATTATAACATACATATGCTTTGCTTTGAGTGGAATAACCAAGAAATATTCCTTCATCACATATTTATTCAAAGCTTCCCAATTTGTCCTCCTTTCTTTTAATGTAGCATTTTCTTCCAAACACTTTGAACTACTTAACAAAGGTAGACTTTCCATACCATATCTCATTGGGAGTTTTGTCACTAGTTACCCTCAGTTAAACTTTATTCAAGATGTATACTATTGTTTTGACTACTTCTCTCTAATATCCATCACGTAACTTGGCCTCTTTTAGCATTGTTCTAGCCAGTTCCTTGACTATTATGTTCTTTCTCTCAACAACTCCATTTTGTTGTGGAGTCCTTGTTGCATAGTAATGCCTTTTGATCCCTAGCTTCTCACAATAATCTATGAATTAATTTGAGGTGAATTATCCATCTTTATCATATCTTAAGCATTTTATTTGTCTTCCAATCTCATTTTCAACTATGGCTCTAAAGATCTTCAATTTCTCAAAGGCTTGAGAATTGTCATTCAAAAAGTTTACCCATGTCATTCTTGAGTATTCATCTACAAATAATATTAAGTAATGATCTACTTTAGATATTATTATCTTTTTAGGACTACAAAGATCAGTATGAACTAATTGTAGAGGCTTTATAGTTTCATACTCCTTTATTTGAAATCTAACCCTTGTTTTCTTGCATATTTGACATTCCTTGCAAGTAGTATCTATAGGTTTGGTTATCATGGGCATGTGTCTTACATATTTATTTGAGCTCAATTTGACTAGATTATCAAAGTTGACATGACCCATTTTCCTATGCCAAAACCAACTCTCATTAATATTTCCAATTAAGAAAATATTACCATTCACTTCAAAAAGAGTGTAGATATTGCTCTCAGTCCTTGTCCCTTCTATAACTATTTTTATAGATCTCTTTATCTTGCAGCCTTCTACATCAAATGTGACCTTATATCCATTGTCACACATTTGGCTAACATTTATCATATTATGCTTCGATCCTTTAACATAAAGGACATCATGTGTAGATAGTTTACCATATATGTCCAAGGTTCCTTTACCTTTGATTTTTACTATTGTATTGTCTCCCAAGATGATAGATCCTTCCTTACATTTGCTCAATTTGGTGAACTTTATCCTGTCACTAATCATATTCTTTGAGTAGCTACTCTCTATCACTCACAAATTTTTCTCCTTGGCATGGAGTGTAATTTGAGAAATCATGGATTGATTTTTTAGTTTCCACACATCCTTGGGTTTCTTGATTAGCATCTTCTTAGAAACTTGTGAACCTTTGTTCACATTGGGAGGTAAGTAATTCTTTACATTGTGCACTTTTGATCTTATAATCTAGTTCTACAATGTTTAGATAGTGACCAAAGTTATTTCAATTATAACACATTACATTTGTATCTACCAAGGGTAAAAATGAATTTTTGCTTATAAAATTGATTCTCCTTGTAGTTACAACTCTATAATTATGAGCCTTATGACCAAAATGATTATAGATATAAAAATAACCATAAAAATATGAGGAATACCTAGTCATAACATTTATTAGTATAGCATGAGGAGTTCTAAGTTGTGGCTTCTTAAATTTTATCACCTTGGTGTATCAGTCAACATCAACTACCTTTGTCTTCTTTTTCTCTACAAGCTTATTTTTAGGTTCATCTTTATTCACATCATCATTGATTATGTTTATCTTTGTATCCTTTCAATCTTTCTCCTTCTTTTCTCTTGATCCTTCTTCTACTTTAAAATTTTCATATAGGTTAACAGATGTACTAGTTGAGGAACTTTCTCCCTTCTCATAACTAAGACCTAATCTCTCTTTTGAGGGCTTTTGATAGTTGATCAATTCATCAATAATGTATGATCCTCCTATCAACTTTAGACTTTTATTCAGTTAACCTTTAATTTTTTCAAGTTATTTTCTCAAAGCCACTATTTCTATCTCAATCTACACACATTCATCAAATTTAGATTATAGTTCTATTTTGACTACATCTTATATTATTTTATCCTTTTCAACTTTTGTCTTTAGGATAATTACCATCTAATTATATTTCTCAAGAATTTTAAACATTTTATCACTTTTATTTTGTCAAAGCTTATTTTATTTTGAGTTCTCTTTTCTTAGCTTGTCAATCTCATCTAGAGCACGTATGAGCTCACATTCTAGATCCACTTCTCCTTATTCTTCTTAATTTGAGTCTCCAACTTCATCTTGATCTAGATTTATAGAAGTTGGTCTTACTATCATGAACATGGATTCATTTACATTATCCATCAAAGTATAGTCATGATCATCATTTAAACTATTACTATCTTCTATTGAGTCATTGTCTTCTTTTGTGTATAGACCTTTCTTGTTTTTGAAGTTCTTCTTGTTGGGATAATAGGGCTTTAAATTTTTCCTACATTCTACTTGCTCTAAATTAACCTCTTTATTATGAGGTCATTTAGTAGCAAAATTTCCTACCTTACCATAGCTAAAGTATTTTAAGGGTAATTTACCTCTGTACTTTTCAAATCCTCTCTTTAGTGTTCTAAAAAATTTAGCTTCTCCTTCATCAATCTCCTCAAATTTATATGTTGATGTTTCTTCCTTTACTTGATTGGCTACTTTTAATGCAACTTCTCTTTTGAAGGTGTCTATCTCTCCCATTCTCATCTCATAGGCTATGGAGGTCCCATGTAACTCATCAACAATGAATTTATCTACATCTCTTGCTTCCACTATTGTAGAGATTCTAGAATTGTATCTTGATGGAAAAGATCTTAAAACCTTTTTGGGAATGATTGACTCTTTCATTTCTTCTCCAAGGCCTCTAATTGTATTGACTATTTCATCTACCCTAAGGAGGTAATCTATAATATTTTCCTCTTCACTCATCTTATGACTCTCAAACTTACCTTTGTATGTTTTTATCTTGGCTTGATTTACCTTATCATCTCCTTCATACATGTTCTTTATTTTGTTTCAAATATCTTGATCATTATGACACTACATCACTTTGACAAAATATGAGTTTAATAGTCCACAAAGAATAGCATTCTTTTCCTTAGAATTTCTCTCATATGCCTTCTTGGTATCTTAATTAGTAGCAGTTGTAACAGGGGCCATATATCCATTTACCACTGACATCTTTACAACAAACCCTAATCAAGATATATATGCTTCCATTTTTATGCTCCAAAATGAATATTTAGATCCATCAATGAGAGGTACTTTATTTGATAAATATCATTTTTGACTAGCCATTATGTTCACTATTCCAAGATCTACTTAAGTTTATTAAAATTCTCCTAAATAACCAAGGCTCTGATACTAGTTATTGGAACATAACTAGATACTAAGAGGGGGTGGATCATTATATCAATTAAATCTAGTCTTTCAATCCTTTTCAATAAAATTCAAAATCATATGAAGATTAAAAGATAAGTGCAAAGATCATATATAAGCACAAATGAACATGACATAATATTTATACATGGAAAACCTAAAGGAAAAACCATGATGAGAATAACTACTAGAATCTACAATTCTAATCTAGCTTCATAGTTTAAAACCTCACTGACAGACCTCACTGATTATAATTTTTAAGGACACTAATCTTAAGGAGACACCAATCCCTTGATTTAAGAGCACCAACTCTAAAAAATCACCCACTCCATAATCTAAGAACCCACTCAGATTATCTAATGGTAAAAACCTATTAGAATTTTATATGGAGCTACAAATCTAATTAACAAATTAGATTCATACATGAATCCATATCTTTATTTTTTGTTATAGGTTTAATATGTAGTTGATCATACTCTACACATTCTCTTTGTGCCTTTCTTCCTCTCTGATCCTCACTATATCTTTCTACTCCTATGTCTGGATATTTATTTATTCAAAAAACTTCATTGTATTTACCAACCAATCTACTCTATATTTAATTTTATCTCAATAGCAAATGTAATTGTTCATCACCCTTTTCTTTGTCATAGATATCATATAGATAAATAATGATCTAGGTTTTTCTTCTTCTCTCTATGTTCACACTTGGAATATAACACATCATGAAAATTTTGGACATTAGTTCATTATGACTTGATATATAAGCTCCCACATCTCAATTCTATTGGCCCACTGATTATTGTTGTATCAAAGGATCGACCTGTTAGTGCCTTATACAATGACTACAGCTAACAAATCCATAAGAGGTAGTTAAACCATGACACCTTGTAATAGATTCCATGAATCACACTATAATTATAGGTATATTTAATATCTATATCATCTATTAGACTTGATTTTTTATGCATAAGATCTTTAATGCATATTTTATCAGTTAGATAGATCAACCTCATTATATATGTCAATATTCATGGTTTATACACAAGTTCTTACATGCTCCTATAAATAATTATTTATTTGGACATGACTCTAAATATATATAATTGATCTTCCACTTGGTTCCATGATCTAATGGTATCTATTAAACTATCTCAAATTTAAAACACATCTATTTGATAATTCTCTAACAGACTCACACTCTTTGTTTAATTTCCAAAGATGCACATTTTGTTTACCTCTATTGAGATGTTAAACATCTATCACTTTGTTCCATCTAAGTCCACTCATTCTATAAGATATCTATCATCCAAGATTCCATGTGTCATTTGATCTGTAAATATGCACAACCTTTAACTTGACTTGGTCATTAAAGTTTGACACTTTGACCTCATTTCATAGCTTCTTATATCTTTGAATCACTTCCATTGCATTGACATTCTCAAACCTACATAGTCCTTAACTTGTCACTATGTTGATAAACATAAAACACTTTATAAAATTTGAGTCCATTCACTCCATTGGATCTCTTTTGCATGGTCGCCCATGCACCATCAAATCTTCTAATAAGCTCTATATTTATATCTATCTAACCCTAGAGGATATGACCATTTGTGTCAGCATGTGCCTTTTATATATTACTACCAATTCTAATAATTGAGACATTTGGAATCCTCTCATTAATATTTGACCTTTTGGCTTTAAACTATACCATATATTAACTATCTAGGCTTCATGATTGTGACACTTGTCACTTGTGAATTAACTCAATAGAACCTTTGACATTTTAACTTTGATGTGCTCTATTGGATATCCAATGTTTGATTATGCATGAACCACTGATCTTCTAAATATCTTGAACTTTACCTTGTGTATATTTTTCTATGTATGGATACCATGTTAATTATTCCTACAAGGATAACTTTGTACCTTCATATCTTCTACTTTGCTCAACTGCCTAGTCTAAAATTTAGAACATATAAACTAGGCATGAAAGTGAAAAAACCCATATGATTAATTATTTCTTAATCCTTCATTCATGTGAGATATAATTCCATTAATATTTTCATTGAGCTCATTCTATCATAAAACTAGCTATGCCTTAAATTTACCTGGAAAGCCAACTTTATCCTTGCATAAATCTTGTTGTGTGTAGTTGCATGACATATAAATTAGTGCATATGATCCTCTTACATAGGGTATTTCATAAATATAACAATTTAATATTTAAGCCTTCATATTCAAAATATATGACATCATAAAAATGCCTTCTCAAATTTTTCTTACAATCTGTAAATTTGACTAAGTGTTGGAAAACACTGTCAAAATGCCTTGCAGCCCTACTTTGCTCAAGCATATCTTTTATCTCACTACATTTTAAGACCTAATATTTAGTGAAAATAAACTAGGCACACAAGAAAATAGACCCATGTGAACATTTTATCCTAGAACCTCCATGTGTATAAACATTGACCTCATCAATATGCTTACTCGGCTCTATTTATCCCTTTTGTAAATTTGGCTAAGTATAGAAACTTAGTGAATTCTATCTTAGTAACCAACTTTGCATCACCATAAATTCAATTATGACTCATACCATGTCTTCAAATATGGTGCATAATTACCAAGTACTAATGTTATCACAACCATGTGACCAACTCCCCCATACTCATTCACACATGGTGATGGTGACATCAGTAAAATGTCTTGTCATATTTTCTGTTAAAGACCTAAAATGTCTAGATGAACACTATGAGGAACCAGATGACTTCTATTTATGCACACAAGCATTCAAATCATCCTTGACCTCTGATAGGATCACCATGATCACCATATTCATCCCTAAGCATTAATGACATACTCATAATATCCCTTATGAGATCAATGACAATCATATTTCCAACAATACTATGATCATCTCATTTATCAAACATCTGAAAGTCATATTCATGGCTCTCTAGAATGTGACATTATCATTAGTCAAAATAAAGGGTATATTTTTATATTCATATATACCCTATTTTGTGGTGAAGGTAGTCTTGAGCTACTCCAATTCTTGCACCAAGATTTGGTTATATCTAGATTAACCGTCGAGAAGGGAAAACCTTTTATATCATGATACAATTTACGTAATTTTTTCCATAGGTGGAAGGGTATAAGGATACTTTAGAGATGCTTTATTTAGATCCCTAAAATCTACACAAAGCCTAATTTCACCATTTTTTTCCTTATAGGGACCAAATTAGTAACCTAGAATGAGGGTTTGATAGGGACAATGATTTTAGACTCTATCAATTTGGATAGCTCACTCTTCATTAGGGGATCTATTTTTATATTAATTAGTCTCTACTTCTATCTAATAGGCTTGGTATTTGTATCAAACTCTATTGTATGTTTTGCTAAGCTAGGGTCAAACCCATTTAGATCATGATAACTCTAAGTGAAGTTATCATCAAATTATTGTAACAACTCAATAACATATTTTTTTAGAATCACTGCAGACCTTTCCTATCTTTAGTGATTTCCCTTCTGAGATGATTATTGGGTCACATTATTCTTCATTTACTTTGATATTATTATTTTCACCCTTCAAATGATCGTTTGAATTGAACATAATCTATAAAGTGATGAGGCCCATGGGTAACTTGTTCATCTTCAATTAAATGATTTTATATTTATATTAGTATTGGAGTTTGGACTGATTTCTATCAGAGAACTTAGCTTTTTTTCTCAAAAAATTGATAATTTGCTAATAACTATCAAAGACTTGCCAACTGGTTATGTTATCAGGAATGGATGGTCTTATTATCAAATTTACATACTATTTGTTTTTCTTATTTATTTATTTAGGTAATTTATATTGGGAGCCTATTGAAGCCATATTATCAACATCTTTATTCTATACACTTTGTAGCACTTGAATGTTCAACATGGTATAGTCTTCTAACAATTACCAAAACATGTGTTTGAAAGATCTTAGAAAATTATTCTTAGTTATGCTTATATATGTCACTTGATGAATAATAAACTTACTATCACCAAATATTTATAGGGATTTTATCCCTCTTTCCTTGGCCAATTGTAAACCTCAAATCAAAAATTCATATATAGCTACATTGTTTGTGTAGTTGAATTAAAGTTTAAAAGAATATAAATAACTCTCCTTTGGTGGAGATATCAAGATAATACCTTCACTTGTACCATTATTTCTTCTCAAAGCATCAAATAATAGTTTCCATTTTACTTGAAGATCTTTAGTTGGTTTTATAAGATTCAAGATGATTGTATCATTTTCATGAATGCAATATGTACCCAATCCAATTTCCTATACATAATCATAAGGATAAAATTGCAAATATGATCACCATTCATCCAAATGAGTGTCTAAAATCTCTTTTATAGATGTTTCAACTTCATGATCAATCTCCTCTTCCTAGTCCTACAATATATAGTTTATGTCTACAAGGATAGGAGTGTATGACTCAATATGTTCTTTAATGATTGACTTACCTCTTATTGTTACTCTCATTAAATATATCATCCTAAGCAACATGTGAGACCAATCTGAAGATAGATATCCTCCCATTTTGTTAGTGAAGTCTTGTGATTAGGAAATGGAAAAGTAATGGGGGAGATCAATAACTGAGATATATTAAGAAATCGACAAGCTTGGACATGCAAGGATAGTGAGGTTTAGAAATTTTATTGTACCTAATATTTGAATATAAGTCCCATCTAATTTTAATACACCTTTTGAGATAGGTATATACTTAATACCAAAAGCATCATCTATTTTATTGGGTATAATAAAACTACTATCCCCTAAATATACTATATAATTATGAATGAGATTTTTCCCTACTATGAGTGAAAGATAGAAAGGGGAGGCTTACCATTTTTTATCACTTTAGTTCAGTTTGTGGCTGAAAAAAATTAATTTCAGCATTAGGTCCCTTGGTTGGAACCTTGTCCATTAACTAAAAGTTTTTCAAAGCTTCCTATAGAAAAGCTCTTTGCACTAGAATGTATAATGATTCACACATAGTGATATTCAAATTGGTCTTCTTCATTTATTCAACAATACTAAAATGAATGTTACCAAAATTTGTTAGTGCCTTTTTAGTAGCTATGTATTATTCTATGAGATTTGGATTTGACACTTTTACTTTGTAATGGTTCATGGGCACAAAGGGTGGCCTTTATACTATGTTGATATTTATAGGTTCTTATACAAATTTGGAAGTTATAGCTTGTTCTACCTTGGGGGGTTGATCACTTTTTATTGATATTTTATTTGAACATGTATTAGATTCCACCAAACCTTCATCATTGAATAATGCCTCGTAATTTACACCACAAAAGTCCTATTTCTAATTTAATAGAGTAGCCTCACCTTGACTAGGTTTATGTGTATCTATTTATTAGGTAGTGGATTCTTCTTGCTATCCTTGTGTGTTTTATATGCCTTACACCATCAAAGCTTGATTTATGACACCGTTAGGATAAGTATCTTGATTACATGGCTAATCACACTGATAACCCCACTCACACTTTTGAGCTAGGTTATTCTTAACATGTATAATAGCTTTGTAAACACCTAGTGTAGGTAGAGCATAGATGTTTGGAGTTTTTGATTTCATATTTTGACATTAAAACTATGAATTTCCTTGATATAACTACCTAATGGGTTGTAACAGTTGGTTAAATTGATGATAAGGCTTGTAGTTCTGGGATTTATTCCCCTTCATTTCTAATAACTCATTGCCAAAAATCTTAAGTAGTGACTTAACCTCATATAAATCATATATATGAGTGGGAGTTAAAGCTATTACTTTTATCATAGTGGGAGTTAGAGTAATTTTTGGTGGTGTAGGAGGTATTTCTAGAAATAAAGTCATTGGCAGCCTTGGGGCAATTTACCTACTTGAATTAAACAATTTTCTACCCTTATTGCCATTTCATAGGCATTGGGAAGTGTGGTGCCACCCATTGACTGAATCATAACAACTATATCACTATTGAAATATCTTAAGTAAAATATGAAAACATTATTTGGAGTTGTCTTGACCAATATTTGAATTCTATTGTATATCTTTTGAAAGAAAAAATTAAAATTAGTCATGTGCTCATGAGGAGTCCATTAGATATAAGTTAATTAATCAACTAGGGAGAGGTGGTCACTCTTATCTTCAAATTGAGTGCATAGTGTAGTGCGTAAGTCATCCCAAACATGGATGGAACTGGGAGGTAGGCATTTATACTATTTTAAGGCATTACTTTTAAAAGAGGAGACTATAAACCTAATTATAAAATTATCTTGTACCACTTTATGGACTAAACAAAGATTAGCAGTATCATGTATATGTTCCATAGGAGTGGTGGACATTTCACCAGTAAAATATGGAAGTATTTTTAAAGAAAAGATAAGTATATCATCATATTGGGTCAACTGGAGTGGGTTACCTCCATTGAAAGATATGAAATTTAAATTTCAAACCATAATGGGAGGTATGAAACTAATGGGAATATTTGAAGGAGATGAAATTAAATATGTAGGTTATACTATAGGGTAAGGTATAATTGATCTTGACCTATTTTTAGATGGAAATGACAATTCCAAAAATCATCTCTCTTACCTTTAGTGGATGATCTTGTTTATTTCTTTGGCATTAGTAAACCTTCATTTCCTAGATCCCTAAGCTAATGGAGCCACTAGGTGATTTTGTAATGTGTACTAAGATCATAAAATACTTTTGGAAAATAACACCAATCTATTTTTAATTTTTATGTCCCATTAGGTGTGCCAAGAACTATTATCACATAGATTTTACACCCGTGTTAATGGTGTAGCCTGTTGTGTAAAACTCTAATGATACAACCTCCAAGTTGTAGGACCTTGAATAATTGAGGTGAACCTATAAATAAGGATAGATTAAATTCACTAAATTTATTTTAATTGATAAATATTAGTTTATGTATAAATTCTACTACTTAGTGATCTTGCTCCTAAACTAGGGTTTGACTGGGGAAAAGAGTTTTGGGAATGAAATTGCAATGGTAATTGCATGAAATATTTTGTTGTGGATTTTAATGCTTGATTTAGTGAAAAAAATATAATATAAATTATATTGAAATTTTTAGGAGTAAAAACTCATGAAAATTTGAAATTAAATGCAATATTGGATGTTTTTCATACAAGGGACAATATTCTTTATTTTTAATCAAACAATATTTCAAAAGGGTAAAGTAATACCAGAAGTGAAATTTCATGACTAAAATACAAATAAAAACATGAAAAAATATTAAAATAACCTTTCATACACAAATATTACATAGACAAGAAAGGCAAATCTTTAATTTATTCTCATTCTCTAGGTTACAACATGTAGACAAGTTATTCAAAATGTGGAATAATATCTCTAACAGGAAAAAAGATAAATGGGATATGACATATTGTCCATATTTATATTAAAAATTTCATAAAAGAGATGTAGTTAACAAGGAAATTCAAACCCAATAGAAGAACATGCAAAAATCTAGGAACTTCATGAAAAGAGGCATGATCTTCAGCTAGTTGCATCTTTCCTAAAGTGAACAAGTGTTGTAAGAGATCATGAAAGAGTTAGGAATTCCACTTGACTACTAGAGGCATTGAAGGAACATGGAAATATTTATGAAATGCCTATATCTTCTTTAGTTTAGTCATAATTGATTTTCATATAATGGGGGCACGAAAGTGAAACTCTAATTTTAGAACAAAAGATAGCTTTAGATAACTTAAGTTATTTTTTTGTGAAACCCTAACTTGTAATTTTTAATTGGGAATTTTACAACCTTTAAGTCACACAGTCTTGAAAAAATTGGAATTACATTTTACAATATGTGGTTTTACAACTTAAGCAACTTAAACTTATCAAAATGAAAAGTGTAATTTATGCATTTATTTTGGACAACTTTAAACCTGTCAAAATGGAAAGTGAAAATTACACATGGCTCTTTCTCAAAAAGAGCTGCCAAAATGATATCTACAATTTACAAGTTGAAACTTTACAATATTTTTACAACAATGAAAATATAGTATATAAGAATGTTTTTGATAGAAAGAATTACCCTACAACCAAAACCTGTGATGACTCTTTATCTTTTTTGGCCTATATTTTATAAATATACATCTCAAAACTCTTTAGGATCTCCAATATTATGTCTTCATCAATACAAAAAGAGTAGAGGTGGATTATTGTGCATTTTTTTATTATATCAAAAATTTCCATTTTGAAGGCTTTGTAGTCTTGAGTTTCTTTTCCCATTTGATCGAATGTGTTATGGTACATGATGAAATGGTCGATAGATTTCAAGATAAAGGTTTTATCTCTTATTGATTCTATTTTAACCACTTATTTGAATTTATTTTAAAATTCTACTATGATGATATAGTTCTAATGATTTATTGTATGACATGATAATTTATTCAACAAATGTTCAATGTCATATACAAAATCAATGGCCTTTTTGTGTGCTACCTTAGCTTTATTGGCACTATCTGTAAGTATCATTATTCTGAATTAAGCTACTTTTTCCAAATCCTCTTGTTTTGAATCATTTCTTAGTATCTTTTCTACAAGGAGGATGAAAACATTAATTAAGTCCACAAATATCAATTTTGGATAAAAAAGATTCAATTTTTCTACCTCTTTTTGATACTTATTTATTTGTTATCTCAAGGTAACCCTTCTCTCTTGAAGAGTTTTATAATGTTCCATTTCCAATTTAATAACTCTGTTGCCCTTAGAGATGAGTTATTTTGCCCATTCCTTAGTGGTCCTCCCCATGCTACAAATTTATATCACTGCATCAAGTTTTACCTGATCTATGATCTGAGTGACATGTCATGTTGGTTGAGTAGTGGGCTCAATGAATTTCTTGAGTGTAGTCATTAGTTGTTCAAACTTGTCCTTTAGTTAATACTTAGTAACCTTATCACTATCCATTTTCTCAAAAAAAGAGTTAATGATGGATTTAATGTCATGCCTTAATCCCTCTCTTGTCAGATGTCCAAGGTGAACTTTTGATACCTAGTAATCCACCACCACTAGATCTTATTTCCATTTATTTGGTGGGGGGGATAAAATATATACATAATTTTACCCTACTAAATAATATCATATCCTTAAAATGGTCTAGGGAGTTGTCTTGGATTTCTTATGTGCATCTGTGAGACCAAAATCTAATGTGTTTGGGGACAACATCTTCTTGTGTTTCTTCCCAAAATTCTATGTTAACCAACTAGGTGTAGTATCATATTATGTTGAAATTATCACTTGAGAATTTGTAGTTGAATATGATAAACTAGTGGGTATGGTGATAAGTGTTATATCCCTCACTGATATTTCCACTAATTGTTCAATAGATGACTTTACCACATCTTCCCCATTTTTGGGTTAAGGGTCCAAATTTGTATCAGTGTCTTTCTCCTTCTTTATCTCCTCTATAGGTTTTGGGGTTAATGTGTATGTGGGAGAAATGGAAATGGATGTGTCTATTAGGGGTAAAAGATATGGAACTAATACCAATGGAGGATTAAACATAGGGAGTTAGAATTAAGGAACCTATGGAAGTGTAGAATATAAATCCTTGAATGAATCAATCAAATTGGTAGGGACACTTAGGATTGGTAAAGTAGGAAAGGTGAAAGGAGATTAATATGGGGTAGTAGTTATCTTAGGGGATAGGATGGCTAGTGGGATTAATTAGGATACTGAATCCATGAATAGATACTACTATGTAGTGTTGGTGATTCATGGAATGCAATGAATTACAAATGAGATAAAAGGAATTTTGGAAGGGGGAGTGAGATTGTGGAAAAGTTAAGTGGAATGGAAGCTTGAGTTTCCAATTGAGAGGATTGAACTATTAGAAATGGACTTATTGACAAAGGTAAACTAGTGGGAATGGAGGCTAGAGTCACTTGAGGTGAAGGAAGAGTGGAGATAAGAAGAGGAGGTGTTAGAGTTATAGGAATGATATAAATAGGTGGGGTATGTATCACATATATAGGAGTTAAAACTATGAATTTGATGGGGGTTGAAGTTATGATTACTCTAACTATAGTTGTATCTTTTGATGAAATGATTATTGGTTGATCTACTATTTCTACCTATCTGCTTGATTATCCCTTTTTGGCCTTTAATTTATTATTTCTCTTATGGGAGATTTCTTTCCTATATACCTATTATTAGAGTGATCCACTAATATAACCTTCTATTAATGGTGCTATTACATTTTATTTATGTTCTAGTAGCTTGTCACTAATGCTCATTATACCTTTAGTCACTTAGACCCCATTACTTCTTAGCTAGCTAAGTGTACTATTTATTATGTGGGTGGTGTAGGCTATTTTATCCCACATACCAAGCTTATACCTAGTTTGAATAGATGAGAAGTTTCCCAATTGATGAATGGATTAGGTGGTTATGAGTAGGCTCAACTTTTCAAGTGAAGGGATCTAGGTAGGTTTTCATGGTACCAAATAGTTGTAGGAACAGATCTAGAAAAGGCCTATGTTTGCACTTTTCCAAATTTTGACTAAGTATGGCACTCATATTTCCTTAAAAATAAGTGATACACATAAATCCCACAACAAATTTACAAGACTTTATTCTTTCAAGAGTTTTGTCCCAATTTATTTGGCTAAGTGTTGGAATTTTTTTGAGTGCTGTGTTTCAAACTTTTTATTCAAGTGTCAGGAATTATTTTAGACATATTGTCCAAAAAAAGTTCCCTAAAAGGTCATTTTTTGAATTTTATCCTTTAAATTTTCCTTTAAGTATATATTTTTCAATCAAGTACCCCAAACAATTTCCCTAAAGGTTACTTTTCTCATGGAAATGGTCTAGTGCAAAAACTCTAAAGGATATGTTTCTTGGAGGAATGGTCCAATTCAAGGTTTTTGAAGGGTACTTTTCTTTTAGAAAGGTCACATTTCAAATTTTTCAAAAGGTAATTTTCCATAGACAAATATATTCAAGACATGAATATGCCCAAACATTTTATCTTCAAGAATTGTTTAAGGCAAAGAGAGGTAGATGAATTCCCTTAGAGGAAGGTGACCATATGGGTTTATTCACCTTGGTTATAGGTTGTTATGTACTAATTACAAGGTCCTATACTAAAGTGAAAATAATGTTATCCATGTGCAAAGATGGGATTTTAGGTATTTTTTTCTGAGTTCCACATACTTAGTCATTTGAGCTCGACTGTCAGTAGGACATCACGTAGAAGTAGTTTGGTTCTAGGTTGTTATGCGCTAAGTCTAAGGTCCTCTACTAAAGTGAAAATAGAGTTATCCATGTGAAAAGATGGGATTTTAGGTATTTTTTCTAATTTCCACATACTTAGTCATTTGAGCTCGGCTGTCAGTAGGACATCACGTAGAAGTAGTTATGGACCAACCAACTTGAACTTTGAATATCTTTGCATTGGAAGTTCTTGATATAAGTAAATCAAATGGGTTTTATCCATTTTAATCTTAAGAATATATTATAAAAATTTTATGCCTTCATGATTCTTACACTTTAATATATAAGCCTTTAAAGTTGATCAAAATGAACCTGTAATATGGGATGCTTACACGAACATCCAATTAAAGCTCAGGTTAAAATCAACATGTGATTAAATTTGATGTTCTATAGGACATCAATAATGAATGATGAATGATGGTTTCATTAATTCCAAATTTAAAGATAGATCAAGATAATCTTATTGATATTGAATTTGAGGATCACATGACCATCAATGATGGTCATGTGAACATTGAAAGATGTACCATAGACTATCAATTTTAAGACCATGGATTAGCCATTAGCTTTCAAGTAATGAGTCCCAAGAATATCAATGGTCCTCGATCAATCATACATATAAATCCAATAGTTTGAGATGACTCAAATAATTAGAAAGCTCAAGAGGTTGACACATGGCACAAGAAGATGAAGTTACATACTAACAACAAAATCCTAAGGATTAACATGCATTCAACCTATGGAATAAGTAGAGATAATATTGATATTTCAAGGGTAGATCCTAGGGATCACACTTGTTCATATTTGGAGGTTCTAATGGAGTAAATGAGAGTTAATGTGTTAATGAGCTAAGTTAGATTTAAATAGCCATTTAGAGTAAAAGTGAGCCTAGGGTTTTTTATGAGGATTGAGAATCCAATTTTTGCCATAGAATTTAGGGTCTTATATGGTCATCTTGATTCCATGGAAGCTCGTTCAAATGCCACAGAGTGGTCAATATAATGAATTCAAGCATAAAGAATATAAAGGAACCATCCATGTGGCTAAATATGGATTTTTGGCTTGTAAGTTTGTGTCATAAAGGGATCCTTCTCTAATTATGTTTGCTATTTATAGTAGAAGGAGATAATATTTCAAAGGGTACTATGAGGGCAAACAAGTGGACCCTAATAGTTCATTTAATGGACTAGTTGCTTGAAAGTGACATTTCTCTCCACTTGGGCATGCATCAAAAAACTAGTCATGAGTAGTTTTAAATCAAGAAAAATTAAAGTGACTTGATCCCACTATTATAACCTCCATAGACCATCATGGATAATATATTTTAATTATGTAATGGACTAGAGTGACTTGGATCAATCAGGAAGGGTTTGAGTGAGCTTGATTTTTAGTAGCAATTGTAACATCTTTTCAAATGGGTTTGAAATAGTTTGATTCCATTTTGGAATGCCAAAACTCCCCTCCTCCTTGCTTCTCTTATATTATAAAGATAACCTTCAAGCTATTGTTTTTCATCCCTCTCTTGGGAATGACTAGACTCTACCAAGATTGAGCCTTATAACCTCTTGAGATAAATAAGATGACTATTTTCAGATTTCATGATATTAGACTAGTGTGTTCATGTCATTTTTTATTTTCATAAGTGGTAGAGCTTTCTCCTTTACCAAGTCCTAAGCTCACCTAGTTGTTAGATTTTTTGGTCATATAGGTTATGTTGAGTGTTTCATGTCATTTGACTGAAGCCAATATTGGACATGTTGAGTGGATTGGTACCTTGAACTAGGCCTCTCCATCTTCTCCCTTAGGTTTTACTCACTTGATGAACCTCTTCATAAAATGTTGATGCATGACAGGCATTTGGAATCATAGATCTCATTATTTGTTTTTGTCCCACTAGTGTTTTAGGGGCTCAAGTATGAGTGCATGGACAATCTTCATGGTGTGTCACCATATTTGTTAGTAGGTTTTACGTTTTTAGCTCCTTCTCCCTTTACACCCTAACTAGTTTTAGGTTTTAGAAGCAAAGTTCCTAAACGATGCATCAAAGGAGCTAGCCTCAATAAAAAACCTAGAGTTCTAGTCTAAATATAGGCAACCCATGGCCTTAGACCATTCCCATGTTAATCTGAGTTTGAGGGTAGGACTTGAATACTCCTCCTTTCATCTAGGGTATAACCTATTGAGTTTTAATAGTTTTGACATGCTCGATGGGACCTATTTCAAGCACCTTGAAGCATAATCTAGAGTCATTGAAGGGAATTTACAAGTTGAAGACATTAGAAACATCATTTATAAAATTCTTGGTCAAATTCAAGCATATTTTGGAGGTTTGTAATCAGCCTCATGTTTAAAGGTACTAGTGGTTTTATGGTTGCAGAGGTAAGAAAGTTTTTTCATGAATTTGAATTTAGTTCACATATTACATAAGGAGGCATGACATCCTATGAGGAAGATTTTTACTATCCACCCCCATGTCCTCCTTACCATATCCAAAATTACCTATATAATCCACATCCTCCATATTATCAAGAGCATCCACCATATATTTATACCCCTCCACCTCTATGGCAACCTCCTCATCCACATGACTAGTCTTATTACAAAACTTCTACCCCTTACAATCCACCTAAAACAAATAATGAATACCTACATTTAAAGATTGAGAGACTAAGAAAATAAAGAGAAAGGTTATGGGAGAGCCTTAAATAGTAAAAAAGGGTAGAATTTCAAAATCTTATCCCTCACCATAATAAATCTATAAAATGGCCAAAATCATCTGAATTGGTTACCCAATCTCCCTTCCTTTCCTCCTTATTCATAGGAGATTTCTTGGTCCATAATTGTTTGCTTAATGACAAGGCAAGTCTCTCTATTATCCCTAAATCAATAGTAGGCCACTTGAATCTAAATTATGAAGCTTAACCTAATGTTGTTTTATAATGGAATGGGTCTCACATAAAATTATTTAGTTTTATTAGAAGCCTCCAACTTAATTTTCATGCTTACTCCAATATTTTAGTTGTATAACACTTTATGGTTACATTTTTTGCCTCATCATGCCTTATTTTTTGGTAGTGACTTCATCACTAAGGTTGGAGAGTACTTTTTCAAAGACTTGTCTCATATGGTGTGAAACCTTAAACATGGTGTAGATGTGAAAATCAAGTTTGAGCCACACTCTAAGTTCCATGTTTAGCTTATTCTAAAAACCACCTAAAAGATAGTTTTCCTTCAATCTCCTCCAAAATAATCCACTTGTACTCAAAATCATATAATTTCAATAGAATTGGAGGTGATACACATATGGAGGCCTTCATGGACCATGGATCCTAATTTCATCATGCCCACCCTTGACAAGGAGGATTAAAAAGAAGGAAAAGGTGTAAAATTTATTATTGATCCTTCATTTATTTTTAATCAAATACATATTCCCCCTTTTCACATCTCTTCTCAATCCCAAGATCTTTCTAAAAGAGCATTAAAGATCCCTAGTTGGAAAAAAAGAATTTTCAACATAAATAAACCTAATGTTATAGACTTCCCACCCACCCCCTCCTCTCTCTAAGAGTAATAAAGTACACCAAAATTATAATTAGATCATTCCAATATGGTGGACAAATTATCAAAGTTATTGGATGATGGGTCAGTCATTCAAGAGATTGATAGTGTCATGGTTGTAGTTGAGCCTCAAGAGCATGTTGGAGAAGACACTTCTAGTTTCTATGAATAAGAGATCCAAATTGGAACCCTTATGAACCCCAATGGATTGAAAGGTAAGCATGAGCAAGAATTAAGTGATGAAGGGCAGTTGTAATGTCTTAATGATATATTTGAGGTAAGTGAAACACAAGCTAATATTTTCCTAGGAGATCAATAGTGGGTAGAAATCATAATAATGATATTGTTATTGGGTTCAAGGATCCATTGGAAGACTAGTGGAAACGTTTGTGTTTGTGATTCTTAGGTAAGATTGAATAACCTAGTGTGGCAAATTTGATTGATGAAATTGAGCAATAGGCTAATGTTTTGGATGAGGAAAATAATACAACTTTAGAGCTACTAATTCAAGAAGATATTTTGCATCAGTAGATTGATGACTTATCACCCCTCTCTATTGATGAAGAAGACTAGAAAAACCTAGTTGGCTAAGAGCTTTGTGATGATCTTGTCTAAGAAAAAGAAGTGGGTAATCATCATAATACCTTGAAAATAGATGGCAAAAGGAGAGAAGAGCCTTGTGGTTTGTACATTGAAAAAAATGATACGTTATTTTTGGAAGACTTAGAAGACTTGTACCTAAACCCAAATACCTCACCTTTCCATCATCCAAGGCTTGAAGAGAAATATCTCATCAAGGATGATGTGATAATTGGCCACTTGGAGTCCAAAGAATTGCATCAGTTATAACACTTGGATAAAAAGTAGATAAAGCTCATGATATAATAAAAAATATTTTAGTAGGAAGATGATTGGGACTTATATCTATATCTTCAATCCCTACACCTGAGGGTGTAAATAAGAGGCCTAATTACATTATCAAAAAGACAAGAACATCCTTTTACTCCTATCTACAAGAAGATGCCATCAAGTATCAATTATCATGTCTCAAATATGCATGCTACATAAAATAAATTTATTTTTGACCCTAGAGGAAGGATTGCTACCTTAGGTTAGTTATTATAGGTTTGTCTTATTTTAATAAGTGAGTAGTACATGAAACATCTGCTCTCCTTTTCACTATTTTTTATATAGGTTAGTTGTCCTTGTGTTGGCAGTTTAGGTTCCCCCTTCTATTTTGTTTTGTTTATTTTATGGTCTTTTTTTATTTGAAGAGGTTAGAGCAAGATCAATAATATTATATGGGTTCCCTAAGCATAGGTTTACATGCAACCCCTACGAGTCACTAGAATTGTTGGCCATTTTGGCCCACATACCAAGCTTTTACCTGGTTTGAATAGATGAGTAGGGTACTGGTTGATGAATGGATTAGGTGGCTATGAACAAAATCAACCTTACAAGTGAGGGGATCGAGGTAGGTTTTTATGGTATTGAGTAATTTTAGGAATAGATCCAAAAAAACCTAAGTTTTCACTTTTCTATCTTTTGACTAAGTATAGCACCCATATTTCATTCAAAGGAAGTGCTCCACATAAAGCCCATAAAAAATGTACGAGGATTTATTCTTTCAATAGTTTTGTCCTACTTTATTTGGCTAAGTGTTGTAATTCTTTTGGGATTTATATGTAATTAGAAATGCATCATGTCCATAAATCAATCCGAGATTGGATGGGATAGAGCACACTTACACTTCTAATTATGGAATATATTTTTTAAGAGTGAGCATGACCAATGTGAGGATCCATTAGACCTAATTAGGGGATCACTTGTCATAACACACCATGTGAGATAAGATTCCAAAGCCTATAGTCTAACACAATCACATAATAAACCTAAAAGAATACTATGATTTAATATTTTACTAATCTAATAACAAGAAAATTAAATCTAATCTAGTGCACACCAAAGCTTGTGGCACAAAGTTATGGTTAGAAACAAAACAAAAAAATAATAAACTAAACATGTATTGGAAGACATATACTAACATCAATGTATATGAAATCATAATACATGGAAGAGAAGAATAAACATGCTCTATCTACATCTATTATAAAGGAGGAATAAAGTTATGAATATTTACATTTGAAGATGAACCCATTAAGCCTCATTGTTTCACTTTATGAAGGTGCTTCACAAGAGATTTTCATGATATGTAAGGATAACTAAGATAAATCAACTCTAAGCTACACAACCTATCCAAGCATCTAGAATACTTATCTATAAGATGAGATCACAAATCTAAAGAAAGTATTGAACCCTAAAGCTTTATTCCCTAAGTATAATGGTCAATAGGTGGATGTTTTTTTTTACTTATTCACTTAGTTTTTCACTCTTATCAAATGGTGGTAAATGACCTTGTATATATAGTAGTAAATTTCACTAAAAATATTTGAGAACTTTGGCTATGCTAGGTCGACCCAATTGACCTATAAAATTTTTGGGGATAACACTCTAGGTTTGTGTTAGGTCAGCCAAGAGGCTAACAAAAGAAAATAAAGAAAAATTCCTAAAATTATGCTAGGTCAACCTAGTCGACCTAGCACAACTAATAGTTCAAAAGGGTGTTAAGGCAAGAAATTAAGGATAAAGTGTAGAAAATGATGGGAATAGATAAGACTAATAAGAATAAGCTTGGGTTCAATGGTTTTAGAGGGTTCGAGTGTAGATGGTAAGTGGTAAAAGGAATGACAATCTTATGAAGCACCGATGGTCTACCCACCCCTTTTTAGGTGTACCCCTTAAAGCATGCACTCAGAGAGATAAAGACTCTATAGGTTATTTTAAGATATGAAGTTTTAGTAATTAATAAAATCTAAAAATATTATGTGTATACATATGCCCCAGTTGAAGCTCATCACATGTCATGTAAGTACAACACAGGATTGTGCTTTAGAAGAAAACATGATAACACACAATGTTGATGCTAAGTATGGTGTAGTAAGTAAAAAATAAGCTAAATGAAAGAACTATATTGAGAAACACATACCTTTAACTTAACTTAATTCTATAGCCAAAGAAGTAGACTATGAAAAATGGAGGTGTATAATGTAGAGTACACTAGGCAAACTTGTAGAAGTCAGTGCAAAAAATAGCCATAAATTAAAAAAACTAGAAGATAGGAATATGATAGTGAAAAATAATCTCTATGTCAACATTATTCTAACATATTTTCCAATTTGAAAAGTGAATGAGTAAAAACAAAAATAAAGGTAAAAAGGAATCTACCTAAAATTAAATGAAAGAATTTAAATTGATAAAAAATGGTTTTAAATAGGGAAAAATAGAATTCATTTTTCATTTAGAATTATGAAAGAGAAAATAGAGATCTGAGACTAGACAAGGCTAGGATGGTGAGGGAAAAATAGGCTAGATGAGGAGGACGCATAGAGGTGGCAACAGGTGCACTAAAAGTATACAACTACAAATCTCAAACCAATTTTTGAAATTTGTATTGAATTAAGTGAATTTTTGATAAAATTTGTTTTTAAGCATATCTATGTGTTAAAATTGAACAAAATTAAATTCTAAGGGTAGAAAATAGGAAGATGGGAAATTATTTGGAAGGGTTTAGGAAGAAAGTGAGAAAAGTGCACATTTTGGGTAAAATGTACTAGGTCTACCATGTCAAAGTAGTAGGTTGAAATAGGGTAAAATCCACATGGTCAACCTAGTAGGTATGGGTCAACCTAGTGTAATCTACATGCTAAAAAATTAAAATGGAGTGAGAAACTACTCCATAAGGGCTAAAATGAAAAATCAATACCACAGAGGAAAAAATAACATGGTTGACTTAGAATTTAAAGTCAACTATGATAAAAATAGGGAAATTTTGGTCAAACTAGGTTGACTAAGGAACCAGAATAAGCATAAAAAAGCATGCATAAAGTTGAAAGAGGGATTAAATGGCCCAAAATGACCAAAGGAGGGAAATAGGGACCATTAAAGCTATAAATAGGATAAAATGAATAAGGTAAAAGTAATTTAGCCTTGTTTTTAATTAAAATTATAAAACTAAATTGTAAAGAATGTATTGTGATTATACATGGCATGAAGGAACTAATACATCCTTTGTTGGTTGCATAGATAACTAAGATTCTAGAGGTTTTTGGATGTTTTTTGGTTTCCAAATTTGTTATAGAGATTGACATATGGAGATTGAGCTAGAGTGGTAGCCATAGGTCAAGGAGGTATATCAGAGATGAGCAAAATCTCCCTCAGTGCTAACCTATTAGTCATATTCCTAGGATGATAGGAACAATTGACTAACACCTTTAAATGGAAGCTAGAAGGGGATGTGATAGAGGTGGGTATCCCATTAGAGGATGTCTATGCCATTTTTAGGCTACCCATAGTAGGATTACCAGTGACCACATGGATACTAGATAGCTTAGAGGAGAGGAGAGCCTTAGCCATGTGGGTTATAAACTTAGAGATGATACTGAGGGGATGGAGAGTTAATATGGATGACATGTATATATCATAGATTTTGGACTTCTGGAAGGTAGTGATAGGCCTTGTGACATAGTGGGTGCTCTATCACAAGTCAAATGGAAAGATACCACTATTCATGGTATCTTTGAGTAAGATGATTCTAGAGAAGGGAGTATTATATGATTTAGGGTCTATCATCTAGGTCTAGCTCATACATGATGTATTTGAGATGTTGATCAAAGGGTAGAAGACTATGGGACCAATCATACTATTGATAACATGGATATATGAGATATTACCCATGTATTGACTGGTTGGGTTTCTCCATATGGTTGATGATGGGTTACCTCAAGTGTGGAGATGGAAGGAAGACTAGGTAGCATGGTTTGTGCCCCACGTGCCCATGTTATAGTTGGTGAGAAATGTAGACATAATATGGCAACCATATGGGCACATAACATCTACATGGGTGAGGTGGCACATACTTACACCAACACTATAGAGGAGAGAGGTGATTGGACATTATATGTGGTGGAGAGAGCCACATCTAGTGGCATGGGTGATAGGATATATGGGATTACCTCATCCAATGAAATGGATATCGATGATCAACTAGTGAGCTCAACATTTGAGGGAGATACAAGGGAAGAGGATACTTGTATCATTGATAGTGAGGTCAACACTGAGGCCATGTTAGGAGTGACCATGGACTAGTCAGTCATAATTAGTGGTAGAGGAGGAGGTAAAAGAGTTAGAGATACCATATGCACCACTACCATCCCCATAGTGAGATAAGCAGTGGCCATTGAAGACATGGCAGTGATAGAGACAAGAGAGAGTGGGGGCTATAAACATGATTGATGATCCCATAGATGAGCTAAAAGAGATGATAGAGAGACCACTTATATAGAGGTTAAGATGGACATGAGCCATGATAACTAGGTTTGAGCTAAGGAGGTGACCTATTGAGGTGGTACTAAGAGGCTGCACAAATAGAGAGACTGTACTAGGTAATCATGCAAATGATGATATCATAAGATCTAAGACATAAATAGGTATGAATATGGTTTAACCATTTCTTAAGTTTTTTTTTTATAGTAGAGAGATATAGATAGATATTATGAGATATGATAGTGATCTGATATCCATCTAGTATGATTTTTTAGGTGTACCTAAGGATGAGGAGGAGAGATGTGGTTACCTAGTGAGGGGAGCACTCCATGATATCCTAAATGCGACCTTTGGGCCATATAACCCATGAAATTAGAGGATTTGACTGTACCATCTACCCCAACTTAGATGAGTTAGTTTAGATTAGCTAGTGAGGCAACAAGGTAGATATAGGTGCAAAAAGAGAGGGTAAAACTAGTTGTAGAGATGGGTGTAGGCAAGAGATAGGGCTGGAAAGCCTTGGTAGATGAAAGAGATGTGAATTTATAGACAATGAAATATATGATGCATGCATATATAGTGATGTAAAATCAACTAATACATGCACATATGATGACTCGGGATGAGTTAGTGTAGGTATAGGTGCAGATAACATGCTTATGGGGATAGGAAGAGGGATCAAGACCATGAATTTCATCATTATAGCATACCATTTAGAGGAGTCAGGCTAAAACCTTAGAAGGTAGCATAGTTAGGCCATGAGATAGATAGGGTGGAGCTCAGCCCTAGTGCTGAGGCTTTGTATATGGTTATCTATTGTATCAAACTCATGGTGTGTGTGTGTGTGTGTGTGTGTGTGTGTGTGTGTGTGTGTGTGTGTGTGTGTGTGTGTGTGTGTGTGTGTGTGTGTGTGTGTGTGTGTGTGTGTGTGTGTGTGTGTGTGTGTGTGTGTGTGTGTTGGTTATTTGGCTTATTGGTATTGGTTATGTATGTTTTCTTTATGGTTTTGTGTTTGTTCATTATTGTTCAGGTTATGGATTCTTGGGATATATTTATTTATAGCACATGTATTTAGATTTTTTGTATATAATATATGAAATATATGTGATGTGGTTTTTTTCTAGCATTATGGAATATACATGCATGGTTAAAAATAAATAGGAAAAAAAGACTTGGAAAAATATAATCAATCAAAAATGCACTACACACTAGTTTAAGCTAGGAAATGTGTAAATAATAAAAAATGGCTATGTATAAAGATACAAGAAAATGACAAACAAGATGGTAAAATGGGATTTGTTTTTAAAAACAATGTAAAATATTTTTACACCAAATTAAAAAAAAGTAAAATCATACTAAATATCACATTGGGAAGTATGACAAATAATATAATAAAATGGAAGGTATGTAAAAGGGCACTAATGGTAATAAAAACAAATCAAAAATGAAGTCAATAAATTATACTATTTCATGATGGGAAGTACAAAAGAAAAAAAAATGCAAAAATTTGGTCTAAAATTTAGCATACTAATTCAAGCTAGGAAGTATGAGAAATTCAAGAAATGGTTATAATCTTACATGCACTAAAAAAATAAGAAAAAGAAAAGGTGAATGAAAAATGAAGTATAAAATGTACTGAATATCAAGATGGGAAGTATTTAAATGATGTGTAACCTCATAATCAATTGAATCTTATCTCATATTTGACACGCAATTTTGATGGTGACTTGTTCATTGGAAAACTTTTGTGAGGAGGGCTAGGTCCTATCCACAGTCTTACACTACAACTTACAAAATAAATACCCAAGCGGTACCAAATTAAGATTTGTAAGTAAAAATATAATTAATTTTTAATAAAGGATATGGATAATACAATGGAAAATATGGTAATTTGTGAGGATGGTTGGGTCATATACACAGTCTTACAAAATAACTCACAAATGAAATCCCATACGGATTGATTAGTAAGCAAAATAATATTTACCAAGAGGAAATTGAAGAAAAAATAATGAAAAATGGATTTTAAGAATCAATACTTAGGCATCTTAAGAGAAGACTTTAGGAGGTAATAGGCATGCTAAGGACATGAGAATACACTAAGGGACTAGTGGTCATCTATGTACAAAGGAAACCCATTTGCTATAGACATAAAGATTTGTAGGTAAATAGGTGTGCTACTAAGATAAAATCATGATGGTAGATTGTTACAAGGAAAATTAAAATGAACCTACCTTCACATGATGTGTTCCCCACTCCTTAGGACCCCTTACAGAGCTGCCAATCTACTATGAAGATTGGGTAATTGTGTGAGAAAGTAGGTATCACTAAAATATTTTTTATTCTCTTCTTCTAGTATATTTTCCTACTTCACCCCAAAAGACCTTGGCTCAACCATGAGGCCAACTATGGAGTTTGATCTTTGACTAGAAGAAGGAGATGTGCTTTGAATAAGATCTTTTAGTATGATTAGACTTTTAAGAATATTCCATATTTTTTCCTTTTAATATCATTGCCTTTTGTTTAAATGATTTATCTTTTAACTTTAGTTTGAATGCTTTTTAATATTCCTCCTCCATACAAATTTAGACTGATCAATAATGAGAGAGATAGTGATACACATGAATTAGCTATAAGCTAAGGCTAAAAAAAGCTAAGTGACCCAAGACAAAAGATTGACTAGAACACTTAGGCTTGATAATGAACTAAGCATGTGATCTCAAGTCCCAACTGTGTATATGCTTATTTTGTGGAAAAAAGGAAAAAGGAGATCCAAAGTAGGACTAGTGAAAGGAAATAGTAATGAGAAATATTGCTTGTGAAATAATCACATGGTAATAGGAGATAGTAATCAAAGAGAAGAATGTAGATGTTACCAATTCACCATGACAACTATCTATGAAAAATAAAGATATGAAAGCAAACAATCATGAAGATACAAGGGAAGAGTTTTAAAAATAACTCTAAAGAAAAAGAAATAAATGATAAGGGAAAAATAAAAATGATAAGAAAAATACAAGTATATGTGAAATGTAAAATGATAACATAAGGTAACTATAGTACAAAAAGAATGAGAAACATGATATAAGATAAGAAATAATTTGACACAGTGTCAAATGATATAATAAAAAAATATAAATAATATTGGATCACACATCCAATACAAATATAAATGAGGAAACGCCATGTATGTGCTTATAAATACTATTAAATATATCCACACACATTATCCAATACATCGAATAAGTCTCTATGAAGCTGAATGCATACTACTTCAAAGGTCTCATTAATCTTCAATGAATATTGGGAAAATACTTATCTTCTAATCTCCTCAAGTAAAAAATTAGGAATGATCTAAATATCATGTTGAGAAGGAAATTTAGGCAAAGGTTGGTAAGGAGAATGCATGGAAATAGGAATTATGAGAGAAGAAGGAATATCAGGTGGAGAAGGATCCATAGGTGAAGGACTCATAGGTGGAGATGGATCCACAGGTGAGGGAGGGTCAAAACATGAAGGAATCATAGGTAAAGGCAAAAAATGTGGTGAAGAGACCACAAGAGGTGATGGAACCACTAGAGGTGGAGCCATGGGAGGATAAGGAGGAACCTTCTTGTGGGAATGACCTATGGGTGAAATTATAGGTCCAGGGATGGCTACAAGATGATCTTTAATATTTTGTTGAAGTATGGATCAATGATCTGTGTGATGCATGCAACATAAATGCCATATACACTATACCTCATTGTACTAAGGTAAATATTCAATAAGTACCTTTTGGGGAGGCATGGATTTATCTAATTAATGGGAAGAAGGATGACAGGTATCAAGGTATTGTCACAAATTATGCTAATGGGTGGAAGAGTGATTATCCATCCCTTAGAAGCAACAAATATGCTTGTGAGTGGTTTTATGATCACTCATAGAAGGAGGTGAAATAGGAGAAAAATTAATTAAAGAGGACTCATCAACCCATTTGGTGGGAAAAGGAGCCATCTTAAGCAATGGAAGAAAACCATCATCAAGGGAGGGTGATGATGGGAAGGAGTAGAACTAGGCTCAATAGAAAGATCACTAAGAGGAGAAGTAGGAAGACACTAATCAATAGTAGGAAAGGAAATAGACTTAACTTGGGTTGAATAAAGAATGGGATTAATTGTAGTTGGCCTTAATAAAGGAGGAGAGGGATGTACAGAAAGTATAAATAGGACTACCCTAGGTGTGGGAAAGTGATAAGGTCCAGTCATAGCATGATCCAAGGGCATGGTCCTAGCTAGTTCCAAAAAAGTTAGAGGTAATGGTGCCATCTCTACCCTATGAAAAAGAGTAAAAATACAAGAATAAGGAGATATAAACGAAAAATAATGATGAGATGCATTAAAATACTCAAGTAAAGAAGATAAGTAACAAAAAATCTTAGCATCACATACCTAGATAAGGCTACCTAAAAGAGGACCATCTAAAGAATATCCATCATGATAATTTGGAGTATGAAGATCGATGATGTAGGTTGAGATGACATTATCATCATAAGAATCTTGGTGAATAGAGTGCCTAGTATTAGTTAAGACTATGGGAATGGCATCACAAAGAGGCTTATGAGAATGAGGCTACAAGGAAGTAGGAAGCTATGAGATGAGATGAGGTGAGAGATTATAAGTTTTTATCTTTAGGTTAATCTCATTAGGTTCATCATCATCATAGTGTATAAGGTTGGGAGGAATGTTACAAATGAGCTTAGGATGCCCATTGTAACCTTTGGTTGAGTTGATAGGAAATTTTAAATGCTGTGACTCATAGAATGGAATGCTAGGCAAAGGTTTAAGAGTAGGAATATTGAAGACACCATGATCTTTGAATTGTTTGAAATTTAAAGGGTTAGTATACCTTTGAATCCTATAAATGGATCCATTATGAGGAAATTTTATGCTTTGGAAAGTAGAAGATGCGATGGCTTGCATACAATGATTCCATAACCTACCAAGCAAGATGTTATATGAAAGGGGGAAGTTTAAGATCATCAACTTCACATGAATGGTGTCACGTGGGATAGTAGTGGGAAGCCACACACACCCTAATGTAGGCATTTTCTTCTATCATATCCTTGGCATGTGTTGGGTGTAGACTTGGGATTACATTCAGAATACCCAAGGGTCTCAATGAAATAAAGGGAGGATACACAAGTGATAGAACCCTCATCGATCAAGGATTTCTCAACTTGGTTGTCACCAATTTGGATGCTAATAAATAATGTAGAATCATCTACATAAAGTATAATCTCATTTTAAATCATAGATGTGATGGGAAATCATAAAAAAGAGAAGTGTCTAGAGTTTCATTAATGTTAATGGACATCTCCTCACATTATTTTATAATAATATCTTTATAACTAAATAAATTAGCTTCTTGTCCTACTAGAGGAGGGAAAGGGATATTCATATTGAATAAGAGTTGAATGAGGTGGTTTCTATGATGTGCATATGTCCTCATGAGTTCTAGGAAAGGTATCTAGGATGGAATATTAGTAAGTTCCACAATGGGATCCCACTCAACATAACCTATAAGGAGATTATTATATATAGGTTCATAATGATTGAGAAGTTATACATAAGTTGGATCCAAAGAGCATTGAAACTTATGCTAATAATAATGAGAAGGTTGATAAGAAGGTTGTAAACTATTTGGTGATGAAGAAGTAGCTGGTTTAGATTGATCTTGAAGTTTGGAAGAAGAAATGTTAGTATAAATTGGATTATCATTAGTATTAGAAAATGATGGGAGAGAATTAAAAATAGTATGAAATGTGTCATCCAAGGGAAAGTCATAAATTGAATCATCAAAATCAATAAGACCTTCTTACCCCAACTCATTTAAATTAGTTAGAGAATAATCTTGGATAACACAATATGCCTTATGGGAAGGAGTGTAGATAGGTTGTGAATCAATGAAAGCAACCACTTTTTGCATATTAGTCATGATAAACGCATTATCCCTAGAATTTGGTTAAACAATATTCTCTATGTTATTGGTGTAAGAGTGGACTTGTCTTAACTCTCTTAGACTAGTTGATGATTAGGTAAGGGGTCTTTATAGATAGCTAAATGAGTGTTTTCTTGATTTAAGGCTTGAGTTTTATCATGTGATTTAAATTCTTTGAAGTTAATCTCATAATCTTGTTGATGCTTATGAATAATGAAATCATGATTTAAATTTGGGCCAAGAAGAAAATCCATAGCTAAATTGTGGAGATGTCTACAAGTCTGATGAGAGTGACCCCAAATAACATGAAACCAATAAAACTTATTAGGATCACACCATAATTTCATAGGTAGATTAGGGTCAAGTAATTGAGGGAGAGGTATGGGTAGAATTTTAAGAAAATTAACCGAGGATAAAGGCTTATGGACATTAATGTTGCTTGTTGAGAAATGAGGATTGGTGAACTGTTGAGATGGGGTTGGCTCCAAAGAAGAGGTATGAATGATAGCTTGAACATTTTGAATGGTGTCATATGAATTGGTAACACCATCACTGGTAATATTATGGTTTTTGTTTTTAAATAATAGGCAAGGGCCCATGAAAGGTTGGGGTGGATTGAATTGATTCATGAGGAAATCTTGAATTTTGGCTTGATCGATAGCTTCCTCTAAGGTAAATGGAGAAAGGGTACAAACTTGATATTTTAGTTGAGGATATAAATAATTTGTAAAGAGATGAAAGAGATTGTCATCCACCATGCTATGTTCACATCTATTTGATAATGTCTTTTATCACTTAACAAAGGCTTGGGTAGTTTCATTTTCATTTTATTTTCAATTGATGAAATCAGACAAAGTATTATGTGGAAGATCACTATTTTGAAATTCTTAAACTAAAGCATTTATTGAGTCTTCTAAACTAGTGATAGAATGTGTTCTAGGTTGATTATACCAATCCAAGGCATCATCCGTGAGGGTCTTAGCTAAGATTTTGGTAGCGGTAACATTATTTAACTTGACCCAATCCTTGTAAAGATTTACAAATGTCTTAAGGTGAAGGTTATGATTGGTTGATCCATTATAAGAAATTGTAGGTGTTATACCTCAAATGTCAAAATTAGAAATTTAGGTGGTAAGAGGTTAATTTTGTGAATTCTTGATGACCTTGTTGACTAATGGAGGTTGGGGAATGAGATTACCTTGAGAATATTGGATAGGAGGAGGAGGAACACTTTGGTTATGTGTGCCTCAAGTCATTGGTTGAGGGTTGGATTGAATATTAATAAGGTGGTTTTGCATTCTCATCATTTGATTTATATTATGAGCTTTAAATGTGTTCATTTGATTGAGAGTTTTCAAAAATAGTTGATGAGTTTGATTAGTGTTATTAGAAGAAGTAATATTAGTGTTTGTGTTGGTATTAGTGGCTTGGGTACCACTATTAGTGTTAATAAGAGCTTGAGAAGAGCTATGGTAATTGGAAGCACTAGGGGAAAAATTTACTTGTGAAGCAAAAGATGGACTAGGAAATGGTTGTGAGGAAGTAGAACTAGAAGCAAGAGTTCCTTGGGTATAAATTGATTGACTAGTGGATGGATTAAGGATAGTGGATTTTATGAGAGGCCCACTAGATGTAAAACCCACCATGTTAGTGGAGATACTAGGCATGGAGGTGTAATAAGTTAAAGAAGAAGATGTCATAATATGAGGAGTCAAGATTGAAGGAATATCTTGATAAGGAAAAAAATTGGTACCCCCAAATCTAGTTGATAAAGTGGGAGTAGGAGAATGAGGTTCTTCAACTTGATGGTTAATCATCATGTTATATATGGTAGAAGGATCCTTACCTCTATGTTGAGGTAATTATGTCATAAATATGAGTATTTTAGGAGTATAATCTAACTCAAATTGATCCTCTAAGAGAATAAGAGGGTCTTTTTACAAAGAAGTATGAGGAGGGGTCCCATATTCCATCATGCAGGTTACAATATGAACATTACTAGTATTTATAGAAGGATCCCTACTTTGTCTATGGGAGACCCTACTAGGATTGGTAAATTCAATCATGTATATTGACTAAAATTTAATGTTATCACATAATAAAGTCCATGATGAAAGTAAAATAAGCAAGATGAAAAAGCAAATAATCACAAAGTGACTGAAAATAGTACTAGGTCAACCTAGTGTAAAATAGGGACTATAAAATTGTATTAGATCGATAATATCAACTAAGTTATGTGAATAGTGACTAACAAAAAAAGTTAAAGGTGTTATAAACAACACTAGATCAACCAGGTTGACCTAGCAAAGAGTATAAGGGATTAAAAAGATACTAGGTTGATATAGTCAAATAGCATAATCGATAGAGAATATAAGAAATTCTAACAACAAGCTATGAATTTAAAATTCCAAGCAATGTAATAAATCAATGAGTACAAGATGGGAAAAAATAACCAATTGAATTGATACTAACCAATCCAATTGATTCACACAAAGCAAAATCTTTCACTAACACTAGCTAATGTAAGCTTTTCCACGCATAATTGATCATAGAATGAGTAAACAACTCGAAAGTAAAGAGAGCTACTTGGCCAACCTTTAATGTTGATTAGATTATGAATAGTGATTTTAATTTTAAAATTAAATTGGCTATAAGTAAGTTAATAGATAATAGTCTATGTATAGTTTTAGGTAGGTTTAGGATGAAAGGGACTATAGTGGCAATTATATAGGCTTGGTATTGGGGCCTACACCCTCACTTCACACATCATAGTGATAAGGGTGTTAGGTTCTTAGACAAAATATACCACTAACCAATCTTTATACTGACCAGAGCATCAAATTAGCTTCCCCCTTGGTGATGAAATCCAAGTAGGTTGGCCTGGGTAGTCAAATGTTTAAATACTTGTTGATGTTTATGTGGTTTCACTATGTGTGCATAAAATAAAAATAGTACAACTAAGTGATTAATTGAAAACCTTATAATTAAACTATGTGAGTTATTCTAAGAATACAAGCAACTTAAAAGAAAGATGTGATTAACATATATGGTTCTTTCCAACTTTAAAACAAGGTATAGTTGAGAAAATATATGGATAATCATAAAAAATAGGGTCGATAGGGTCAAACCTATATCATGGAATTAAAGTTTGAAAGAGAAGTAGGTTAGTCAGGTTGACCTAGTTATTTTAGAACACATATAACACAAAACTAGGTCCACAGGTTCAACTTAGTTGACTATGCAGGGGTAGTTTTGAGGACTACAAACTATAAAAGAGAAGTATATAAATAAAAGGATACATATAAATATAAACTCACCTTAGTGGTTTAGAGATGAAAATAGAGAAGATTTATGATCAATAAACTTGGAGAAAACTATCAAAATCTTTAATATTGGGTTAAGCTGGCAGTCCAAGCAATATAAAAACCTATTGAAAAAGTACTAAAAATGCACTAGGTCAACTTGGTCAACCTAGTTAACTGAAAAAGAATTCTAAAAATTGGTGAAAATTTTACTAGGTTAACATGGTTAATCATGTTGTCTGAACAGAGTTTTGCAAGTTTTAAAACATTTTTACTATGTCAATTTGGTTGAGCTATTTACCCATTCTAGCAAACCTATGCACAAAGGTAAATAAACTAAGTCAATAGGGTTGATCTAGTACAATAAATATATGATAAAAATAATGATGAATAGAAATGAAATTAGTGAATTAAATCTTGCAAGTGTTTGATTCACGTGGGGTTCACTAGAATGTATGTAATTGAAAATGCATCACGTCCATAATTCAATCCTAGATCAGATGGGATAGATCACACCTACACTTTTTATTGGGGCATATATTTTTTAAGTGGGAGAAGGACCAATTTGAGGATCTGCTAGACCCAGTTTGGGGATAACTTGTCACAACAAACCATGAAAGATAGGGTTCTAAAGATTATAGTCTAACATAATCACATAACAACCCTAAAAGAGTCCTATGATTTAATATTTCACTAATCTAATAACAAGAAAAGTCCATCTAATATAGTGTACACCAAATCTTGGAGCACAAAGTGGAGGTTAGAAACAAAACAAATAAACAACTAAACTAAACATGTATTAGAAGACATGTACTCATGTCAATGTATATAGAAAACTAATACATAGAAGTAAATAATATGCATGATCTATCTATCTACTCTTACAAAGGAGGAATAAAGTTAGTAATACTTAACTTTGAAGATGAACCTATCGAGCCTTAATCTCCCCCTTCACCAAATTGCTTCCCAAGAGATTATTTTGGTATGTAAGGATAACTAAGATAAATCAGCTCTAGGATACACAACCTATCAAAGCATCTATAAGACTTATCCATAAGATGATAGTGGAGATCTAAAGGAAGTATTGAACCCTAAATTTTTATTCCCTAATTAGAATGGTCAATAGGTATATGTTTGTTTGCACTTTTTCACTTAATTATTCACTCTTATAAAATGGTGGTAAATGACATTGTATATATATTAGTAACTTTCCCTAAAAAAAAATTCATGAACTTTGGATGTGCTAGGTCGAGCTAACAAATTTTTGGGGCTAACTCTATAGGTATGTGTTAGGTCTGCCAAGAGGCCAACAAACCAAAAGAGATAAAAAGTCTTTACATTATACTAGGTCAACTTATTTAACCTATCACAAATGATAGGTTAAAAGGGTGCTAATGAAAATAATGAAATATAAAGTGTAGCAAATGATGGGAATAGATAGGACTAAGCAGAATAAGCTTGGGTTTAATGGTCTTAGGAGGCTAGAGTGTAGATGGCAAGTGGAAAAAGGTATAAAAATATTATGAAGAATTTATGGTCTACACAACCATTTCATAGTACACCCCTTAAGGCATGCACTTATAGATATTGAGACTCGATAGGTTCTTACAAGATATGAAGTGTTAGTAATCAGTAAAAGTTAAAAAATTTATGTGTATATAAGAGTTGTGTTTTGGAATTTTTATTCAAGTCTTGGGAATTGTTTTGAACATTTTATCTTAAATAATTTCCTTAAAGGATCATTATTTCAAATTTGATCCTTTACATTTTCCATAAAGGACATATTTTTCAAGAAAGTGCACCAAACAATTTCCCCAGAGGGTACTTTCCTCAGGGAAATGGTCTAGTATGAAAATTTTGAAGGATATGTCTCTTGGGGAAATGGTCCACTTTAAGGTTTTAAAAGGGTACTTTTATTTTAGAAATGGAACTTTTCAAGGTTTCCAAAGGGTACTTTTCCAGAGATAAATATCCCAAAGACATGAATATGCTTGGACATTTTGTCCACAAGAATTATTCAAGGCAAAGAGAGGTAGACAAATTCCTTCAGAGGAAAGTGACTAGATGGGTTTGTTTACCTTGGTCCCAGGTTACAATGTGACAAGTCCAAGGTCCTATACAAAAGTGAAAATAGAGTTATCCATGTGCAAAGATGGGCTTCTAGTCATGTTTTGCTAAGTTCCCCATACTTAGTTGTTTGAGCTTGAGCATCACCAGAATGTCATACAAAAGTTGTTATGGACCAAACATCTTGAACTTGTAATATATTTACTTTGAAATCTCCAAGACTAGTGGAACAAATGGGTTTTGTCCTTTTTGACCTTAAGAACATATTCTAAAAGTTTCATGCCTCCATGATTCTCATGCTTCAAGATCTAAGAATTCAAATTTAATCAAAATGAACCTACAAAATGGGATGCTCACATGAATGTCAAGCTAAAGCTCAGGAAAAATATACCTATGATTAAATTTGAAATTATATGGGATACCAATCATGTTACATGGATTAATTAATGATGGTAACATGAACATCAAATTTAAATATAAAGTAAGATAATCCTATTGAGCTTAAATTTTACTAGCATACAACCATCAACAATGGTCATGTGAAAATTAAAATACCTCCTAAAAACTATCAATTTTAAGACCAAATAATATCCATTGGATTTCAAGAAATGGGTACTATAAAGATCAATTTTCCTCACTTGATCATACATCTCAATTCAAAGGCATGAGATGAGTCAAACACTTAGAGATCTCAAGGGGTTGACACATGGCACAAGTGCATAAAGTTATAGATTGATAGCAAGCTCTTCAGGATCAACACACGTTTGACACATGACATAAGTAGAGATAAGGTTGAGAATTTAAGGTTAATTCCAACGGCTCATGCTTGTTCATAGCTAGAAGATTTGATGGAGTGAATGAGAGTCAATGTCTCAATGAGCCAAGTCATATTTTGATTACCATTTAGAGTGAAGATGAGCCCAAGGTTTTTGATGGGCATCAGGAATTTATTTTTGAGAATGGAAAGTAGGATCTTTCAAGGTCATCCTAACACTATCAAATCTGGTTCAAATGCCATAAAGAGATCAATATGATGCAGTCAAGTAGAGAGAACATAAAGGGACCATCTATGTGGCTAAATATGGACTTTTGGCTTCTAAGTTTGCATCATAAAGGGATCCTTCTTTGAATATGTTTTCCATTTCTATCAAAAGGTGATAATATTTCGAAGTGTGTCATGAAGGTAAATTAGTGGAACCCAATAGTTACTTGAATAGACTAGATGCCTTAAAGTGACCTTTCTCTCCATTTGGGCATGCATCAAAAAACTAGTCATGAGCAATTTCACATCAAGATAAAAATAAAATGACTTGATCCCACCATTATAGCTACCATATAATATCATAGAGAATATATTGTAATGATGCAATGGACTAGAGTGACTTGGACCAATCAAGAAGGGTTTGAGTGAGCTTGATTCATGGTGGTAGTTGTAACAACTTTTCAAATGGGTTTGAACTTGTTTGATACCCTTTTAGAGCACCAAAAATCCCCTCCCTTGCTTATATTTTGAAATAAATATAGCCTTTGAGCTATTATTTTTCATCCCTCTCTTGGGCATGACTAGACTCCACCAATATTGAGCCTCGTAACCTCTTGACATAAATAAGATAACTATTTTTAGATTTCGTGATATTAGACTAGTGTGTTCATGTTAGTTCTAATTTGTATAAGTGGTAGAGATTTTTCCCTTGCCTTGTCCTAACCTCATGTAGCTGGTAGATTATCTTGTCATGCAAGTTATTTTTAGTGTTTGATGTCATTTGACTGAAGCTAATGGTGGACATGTTGACTAGATTAGTGCTTTGAACTAGGCCTCTCAATCATCTCCCTTAGGTTTTTCTCACTTGATGAACCTCTTCATGAAATGTTGATGCATGATAGGCATTTGGAGTCATATATCCTATTATTTATTTTTGTTTCACTAGTGTTTTAGAGGTTCAAGTATGAGTGGATGGAAAATATTCATGGTTCATCACCACAATTTAGAGTAGGTTTTACTTTTTCAACTCCTTCTCCCTTTTCACCCAACTAGTTTTAGGTTTTAGAAGAAAAGGTCTAAAATGATGCATCATAAGAGCTAACCTCATTAAAAATGTTAGAGGTTTGGTTTATATATAGGCAACCCAAGGCCTTAGACCATTCCCATGTTAGTCCAAGTTTGAGGGTAGGACTTGAACACTCCTCCTTTCCTCTAGGATGTAACCTATCATTTTTTAATAGGTGGTTCTATCCATTAGAGAGAAGGACTCAAGAATAGGTCACTCACTATGAAAAGGTGTTGAATATATATCTTATTGTCATAGTAGATCTATCTACTAGGGATTCATCTACCAAGACCTCAAGGACTAGTATAATGTAAACAATTTTAATCTAATCTAAGGTCATTCTTGAATATTCCTTCATTCTTACTTATTCATCATCCATGTCCTCCCAATAGTCTTCATAGTAGGGGAGATGGGAATATGTTAAAATTATCATTGTACTAGTGATGTTATCATGAACATCATATAATGGCCTTCCCTCTAAGGTTCTTAGGGTAATTTGTGTCATTTTTACATTTTCACACTTGGATTTTGATAAATAAGGGAATGGGTACCTACCTATGTTGATGGGGAAATGAATTATTTCCATATTTTTGCTAAATAATAGCTTATGAGTTTCAACTAATTACCTCACTAGCTCTATCAAATCCCATTTATCACTCACATACCTCAAAAGGGTATAAGGACAACCACTAAATCCACATACTCTAATGTATAAGTATATGGGTAACTGGATAAAATAAGGACCCCAATTATTAATCTCTGAAGTTGTAACATCATATAATCTCTCTTTCTCTAGTTCCTTATTGAACATAACTATGATGTAGTAAATGAATAGATCAATCACTCTTCTAAAGTGTTTCCTACTAGCCTCAAGAGTGAGGTTAGGGATATAATTTAATACTTTATTTTCTTGTTCAACTACTATGTTGATCCTCAAGAAATATCTCCCTTTGGACAATATATATAATAGTTAATAAATCATATAAAATTTCCCTATGGTTTGGACCTCTATCAATTTCTTGTGGGTGGAGTCACTAATAACATGATCATCGTGGATGTGTTACTTGTTATGGTGAATCACCCAAATAAATTTGTGCATCTAGTCTTGGAATTTCTTTGCATCAAGGATACTAGTTATCATATGTATGAGTATAATTAGATCACCTATTGCATCATTAAAATCAATCCTTGTCAATGTCTTATGTAATCTAGTGAATGAAGCCCTATGGATCCTTAGCCATTTTTTGTTCATTACTCTCTGACATCTTGTAGTGTTATCTTGATAGAATTTCCTTGAGGATTCTATAGTTATATCAAGGTAACTATCAAAATTAGGTATCAAGAAGATATCTATGAAGTATGGCTCTAGATTTAGAATCTTTTCCCATCTGTCATTCAATACTTCTCTCTTATCAATGTCATAATTCCTTTCTAGTGTAAGTGTAAATTCAAGGCTATGCATAGTTAGGGGGAAACATGATGTTTGGGGTAGTCCAAATTCATAGATGTTCTGGATCCATTCATTCTTAAACTCATCATTTATTTGTTTCCATAAGTAACCTAGGTCAATATGACCCAAGTTTATTTCTTTAATCTTAGTTGTATTGGATTTTAGACTGAGAGTGATACTAGGTCCTTTAGATTTGAACTTCATCTCTTTCCTAGATATGTATTATGGAGAAATTTATAGGGGAATAACCAACTATAGAGTTGGTATGATTTGGAAGTGTGAACTCTGGTGGAGATTTGAGTTTCTTTATGCACTAGAAAAGTCCATGGGATTGTGAGGCTGAAATTACACATGAAAAGTCTGTGTGAATCTAGAGTTACAAATGTAGGTAAAAATCTTTAGTGGTGATTGGAGTTACAGAATACACTTGCATTTCTTAGTGAAATATTTGGTGGAGGTTGAGGTTTCTCAATGCACTAGAAAATTCCATGGGACTATGGGGTTGTAAATGTAGTTTGAAATTACATAGGTTTTGGAGGTGTAAAATGCATGGGGAATGTCCACAAGGACTATAAGGGAATCTAACAGGGGAATATGTAACTAGTTTGGGAATATTTTAGGAATATTCATTGGTTATACAAATTTTGTAAAACCCTAGGTTTCAATATGATGAAAAATATTTGGGAAAAACCCCTCAATAAAATGAAAATATATATAATAACTTTGTGACACCATTAGATAGATTAATAAACCCTAATGATGCTAAACAAGGGGAAAATCCCTAAACAACAATTAGATTCACTATTTAGTGAAAGAAAGTGGAAATCAAGATTAATTATAAAATAAAAAGTTGAAAAATGTATAAGGTCAAATAAATATTGTCCAAGGGGTTAGTGTCATCATGTCATGGTGCATTTCTCAATTACATGGTTTGTAAGGGTCGAAGGTGTGGTAGAAAACACATATCACATGGCTCAAGGTTGCTATTAGGGTTACAGAGATCTAAAATAATTTTATAAAACCTTAAATAATGATTTTATTTAAACTTAATTTCCTTTATATAAGGCCCCTATAATAAATGCCCCAAGGGTGGTGGTTGGCAAAGATCTAGAGTATATAAACACATTTGCAACTTTACAATTTTATAAATTTCACATTGAGCTCTAAATTATATAGGTGTGGTTTGACTCTTTATAAATGGGAAGGTGGAACTAAAGGATCAATTTTTAAATTTTCAATTTGTAATTTGCACTTGGAGTTTTTTATTCTATAGGAAAGGTGGTCGGTGGGAAGTAAAACTTGGATTAAAATTTACAATTTGTCAAGTTACAAATTACAACCAGAGTTCTAGTTTCTAGTCAAAGTGTTGCTTGTGAAGTGGAAGTTGGGAAGCAATTTGAAAGTTTTCAAGTTGAAAATTACAATCCAATATCTAGTTTCCATGATATATGTGTTTTGTGGGAAGTGAAAATCTAGTTGTAATTTGTAATTTACAAATTGCATTCAGGGTTCTAGTTTATAAAAATTTCAATGGGAATTAAAGTAATTAGCAATATCATAATCCTTTGGTTTGATTGATTCATCAAGTTCACCCATATATGATGAATCAAAATAGTTGAATGATGGTAAGGACCATGTAAAAACCACCTCTAGACTCTCTTGGAAAATCTATTCAAAGGCTTGATACTCTTCTATAATGATCTTAGACCCAAATATGATCTTGGGACTAGTGGTTTATTGGGATTAATTTGAATAAAGGTGAACATACCCATATAAAGGGGCTTAAAATAAGTTTTCACCAAGAGATTGGAATTTTTATTTACTCTTAAATTGGTCCATAAGTGTCTCAAATAGGTTTTCACTTGGGTACCCCCATGTTTGATTTTATTTTTGTTTTTGGCCAAAGAAGTTCACCTACTCTTTGAAATAGGTAAAAATATCCAATGTGATATGAAGCTAATTTTTATGGTCTCCTATAGGAATATTGTCTCTTAGGCCCATCAACTCACAAATAGCCTAATTATTTTCAAACTCGTCAAGTGATATTTTAGATCCTTATTGGTCCTAGTTTATAAGTTGAGGATGATAGAGGAAAACAGGGTAATGATGAATAACAAGAATAATGTAACATATGGTATGAGGGTCAAATAGATTGGTAGTTTAAAATTCATTTTATACATTATAATCTAACTCTACATTGTTTTTGGCATCATCATTGGTGTAGAAACATAGATAATATATGTTGGGTCACCCATATGTGGTTTAAATTTGATACCATGACTTCCTTTGTATTTGGTTATGGAGATAGGCTCAAGAGTGCCTTGATGGTTTGGTCCTAGGCCTCTAACCTCATAATATTCATTGTACATTATCTAATTAGGGATGGGATACCTTTTGATTTGAAATCAATAATTTAAATCATAGATCTAGTAATCATCCTCAATAAGTGGGTATTATTCTTGGCTAATTCCATTATAAAAATAATAGGTCCTTGGGCATTAGATTTTCCTTTCTCATGCAATTCCATATGAATGGATTTATCCTCAAGTATTCCATAATATTTACAGTCCTATATAAGTTTAGCTATGTGAAATGCATTGCACATGAGATATTCATTAGGACCTTTGTTAGAAATAGAAAAGTGATTAGCTATCTCAAGAGGACACTCAGTTGAAGTGGATGCAAGGATATATAGGTCTATGTAGTTAGATTATAACAATTAAATGAGTGCATATTTGTCATTTTTAAGTGTAGGGTCTAGGCCAAAGAAGTGGTTGTATATATTATATTTGAATACTATATGTTTGCATAATTGACATGGTTGTATGTCTATAGGAACTAGTGTAATGTAGAAGTTATTACATGAATATTGTGTATTCATAGTTGGACCAAAATCAAATTATATGATAACTCTAAATTAATAACATGGAAAAGTGTGTCATGGGTTAGAGGCCCAATGATAAGTGGTTTTAAAATTTTACCCTATGACTCTCTTTCTTCATTATCCTAAGCCTTGATAGTAATTGTGTATAGTTGAAGATTATCTACCATTTATCCAAGATGATTGACTAACCTTAGATACATAATATTGAGGCCCAAGCCATTATCTAAGAGGACACACTTAAATTTTATATGGGTTATGAAAATTTCAATATATAAAGGGTTATTTTGTATAGGGCCAAGGGATGACATGCCACTTCTATCAAACATAAGTTGTTAGGTAGGAGATAAGTATCATACCAAGGCTTATAATTTGTATGAAATAATATCATTTGACACTTGGGATTAGGTTAAAATCTTTGTAAGGATGTTATTGTGGATACTATAGGTACGTAACACATATAAAATAGATATTTATATGGGTGTCTTTTACAGTTGCTCCAAAATATCATAAATTATATCCTTGGTATTGTTAATTGTCTTAGTTTTTGCTTTTATGGGGGTTTGGATGGGCTCATTAGTATAATGAAGTTTTTGACATTGAATGGTAACATTAGTATGCCAAGTTACATTGTGCAATTTAGATTAAGTGATGAGCCACTATAATTGGAAGAAGAGGGAGCGAATTAGGATGGTAACCCTTGGGTAATGAGGAGATTGGTCACCAACATAGGCCAACAGAGGATTAAAAACATAGAGATGGAGTTGAGTATTATTAGGTAATGATCATGGGTGATTAGTTATTGGTATAAAATTTATGGTGATAGTGTCTAAATGACCATTAATGATAGTTCCTATAACTTTGTTGTAGCTATGTACGACAACACGATAAGCACCATGGTTATATTGGTTATTATAACCTTGGTTATGAACATTATATGGTTTTCACTACCATTTTATTTCTATTATTTTTTTGGTGGTCACCTTTTTTGTTGTTCATTATGCTTATTGGTGTTATGATGTGGAAAAGGGTTCTGATAAATACCTATTTCATGATTAGAAGTAAAGGTCCTACCATCCAAATATTTTTATCAATTTTCCAACATATTATAAATGAAATGACTTAGCTAAATACGTTAGTGTATTTAATTCACTTTGACTTGATTATATTCAAAAACATTATGCTCTTTATACCATGTAGGGAAAGGGATATCATCAGGGAAAGGATTTATAATGGGCCAACTAATCATATTGGTGATATATAGTTTCTATAACATTGATTCGAATGGTTATCCAAGGTCACTAAAGACTCTATATATAAGATACATTTCTCTTTGAAGAGGTGTGTGAAAAAGAGGATGTCCTAGAGTTTGGATAAGTGGAGTTGGTTTCATAAGTGGATATGGCTAATCAAACATTGTTTGTACTATTTTTACATGGTGATATTCAATAAATCCATTACCAATTATGTTATTATTGTGCTTATAGGATTTAGGTCTATTATATGTACTATCTTAATCTAACATATGAGCCTACATTTGAATTGGGTTTTGGCTCTAATTTTGGCCTTGATTTTGGTTCTATATCTATTTATATATGGGAGAGTAAAATTTTATTATCCTTTTATTGATAATGGATGTCCAATTTCTAGGTATTTTTCTATAAGTTTTTCAAATTCATGGGCACAATAAAGGTCAAGGTGATAGGTTATATCATTTTTTCAAATATGGTTGAATACAACTCCCAACTATTTGTTTGTTAAATTATATGTTAAGTATATATCAAGTGCCCTCCATCATTTTAAGTAGTTTGAGAAACCCTTGCCACTCGTTTGTTAAGGTTGGACCAAATCAACCATGGTAATCTCATGTTCAATATTATAGGAAAAATGTTAAATAAAATTATTTGATAGGTCATCAAAATTAGGGACATAATTATTTTTAAGTTGGAGAAGCCACTCTAAGGCTTATCCAACTAAACTGTGAGGAAAAAGGATATGAAAATAAATATCACTGAAGGCCACTACTTAACAAGTAACATAAAAGTATTTCAGATGTTTTTTGGATCAGCTTTGCCTTTGTATTTATTAAACTTTAGTGTCTCAAAAACCAAATGAAGTGGTATCTAAAGGTAATCCTTATTGAATGGGTGTGAACATATTTCATCTAAATTGAATTTATTTCCTTGTTTTCTTGTTTAAAGAGCCAAAGTTAAATTCATCACTTATTTCAATTCTTTGGCTAGGGATGTAAGATGAAAAAAAATAGATGGTTGTGTTTGGGTGGTCCAAGGTGGATTACCTTTACTAGAGTAAAGTTAAGGAATAAAATATGATGGAATAATCATTTGGTAGGTCACATAATCAAGAACATGCACCTATTGGTTATGTTTTTATTATTGGTATGGTACATGTTATTAGTAAACATTATAGTTAGGATTTTTAGTACATATTTGAATTGAAATAATATATGGCCTAAATGGAGGTGTTTAGTTTTGGGTAATGAATTTCATGTTGTGGGTTTGGAAGTGAATCTTTTGATGATTATTTATACCCTACTATATGAAAGGCACATGCTATTGATTAAAATACTACTATAGAAATTGTTAAATATTAGACACTTATTGTAGATATGGTACATGTTGGGTGTGATTCAATTATTTCTTAATAGGTACTTATCATATGTTATGAAATTTTTGTTGGTTGAAAACCTATTTCATTTTGGTAACTTATTATATGTTGGGAACTTGTTATTGGCTAGTCATAAGACATTATTGACTAACAAGGGTACATTGTTGATTAGACAACATTTGATGTAGATGATTTACCACTTATTGTGGTGTCACATTAGTTGAAACTTATAGATGTGGAATTTTTTTTAGTACATGTTGGGGTGGAGTGTTAGTTACCACCTATTGAGGTGGAACATTTGTTACCACCTATTGTGGTTGTGAGCTAGAAGTACCTGACCCCTACCATGGTAGTCTAGTTGATGTATTTGAAGGAGGAATATATTGTGAACTATTTAGAGGGATGTTATTTTATACATTAGACTTAACTTGGTGTATATTGGGTAATATGTGTGTTATCCAACACATTTTGAAAAGGGTCTCCTAAAGAAGTCACTACTTTTTCCTTAATTATAGGAATATTTAATAATTCTAAAACTAGTTTGATTTGAGTCAATGAATATTTGTTTGTATTTTAATATCCTAATAACTTAGTTTCTAGTTTATTGTATGGAGATAACTCTATAAATGTTTTTTATAAGGTAAGGTGGAAAACCAGGGGCCGAAACCTTCATAGAGCAAAAAAGACAAGAAGGTAATCAAACAAAATATGCCTTCAGAGAGACGATGGCACTAGCCGAGAAATAATAGACACAAAAACAAAACATAAGAAATGGAAAGACTAGAGTTAGAGAGGACTCTCCTTACATAACCATTGATTTGAGAAGATCATTAAGTTTCTCAGTATTCTCCATGTTGTCAGCATGCCCAGTATTACCCACCTCTTTCAGCATAGACATGTTCAGGAGAATTGTATTCCAGAGTCCCTTGGTGAAATTCTGCTCCAACCTCTGAATATGATCCTTTAGGGCCCCAATTTTATATTTCTAATTAGTCTCATTCTCTATTTCCTCGCTAGCTTCCTTGACATACATTTTCCCCTTATTGTTAGCATTTTCCATAGTGTCAGCACCATGCTCCTCAGTAACCTCAAAATCCCTAGTCTCTTGATTCCCTCCAGTGTCCTCAAAAATTTCTTGGATTTCAAGCTCCTTAGACTCTTCCTCCTGGGTTGCTTCCTCTAAAGCACTTTCTGAGTAATCAATCAGTCTGGCCTTTAGGGCAAGTTTACTAGCAATTCACCCTGACCTTCAAACTCCCGAGGAGAAGCCTTCCCTATTAATTTTGGAAGACTTATAAGATTTACCACCTTGGCCCCCTATGGACCTACCCAAATTTTTATAGGTCCCCTATATGGTCTCTCTAATATTCTCTTCCTCCTCATCAACCTTTATCTTCTTACCCTTCTTTCTTGCAAAGGAGTCGGGGGTGTCAACAGGTGTCTCTTCTAGGGTGGAGAAAGAAACATCTTTTATTTTGGTAGGAGTAGGGGAAAAATAAGACTCATCAATAGCATCGCTAGACACCAAATTGGAAGGAATGTCTCCACTATTAATTCTGATAGTCTTGGATGGCTCAAGGGCTTGGTGAAAGTTGTATAAGCAAAAAATTAGGCCCTGGTGCAGGGGAATAGGGTTCATATCTAGCTTCTTAGCCATTTTAACTCTCACCCTAAGGACAGAGTATTCTAAAGAGGAGAGTAAGTAAAAAGGGAAACTAATAATAACATTTCACCTAAAGTGATTTAACTGAGGGAGGTGGTAATTATAGAACCTAGTAAATCAACCTTCGAGTGTGAAGTACTTCATGAGAATGAATCACACTCCGTCCCATGGATCCAAAAGTTTAGCACGCTCGAATCCTCCTTGATACATGATGAGTTCTTTTCCCTCTCCAAAAAATGGTTTGTGGCTTGAAAGATCCATAATTTTTGTTTTCATTTGAATTTTTATTCCCTGCATGGCCATTCCTGTGGCCATAGTATCACCTTTTTAGAGATTTCAAAACTGATTCCACCATAAATGTTGTACTTGGGATGGGAATGGTATTAAAGTTCTTGGCTAGATTAAGGTATGTTTGATATTCCTATTGCATTTGTGTTAATTGGTTAGTAATTTGACCCTTTCCTTCAACAAGTGTGACAAGATCTTGGTTAGGATTTGGTACAAGATTATATGTTTGATTAGAGGAGGCCTGATAAAATAGTTTGATGAGAGGTATGTGACTAAGTATTCTAACAAAATAATGTAGACTTTCCTATGGGAAATATGGTGGGAATTTGGCACCTAATTCAACCATTATAACATGAATCTCATCATTATTCTCTAAAATATGAAGATCAAATATATATGGATCATAGCTAACACTAGATGGTGTGGTCATAAATTATGGTTGTTGTTGTTGTTGGACTACTTCCATACTAGGTGGTACATTCATAAGGTACTATGTAAATAGGTATTATTCCTACCACAGACTAGCGTGTGTGTTTGTGTGGTCTTACATGAATTGGTCTTTTCCATACTCTATGTTAGGGGTTATAAACATGGGATATGGATTTACCTCATATGTTACATTATCACCATAAGGATCAAAATATAAAGGGTCATTTATGATGATGTCCTCTTAAGAGGGGATATACATATATCTGATATGCATAAACCAAGACATGGTTAAATTAACATTATTTATCTTGGGAAAGCTAGGTATAATGGTCTAAACCTTTGGAACTTAGCTTAAAAATAGCTTAACTTTAAAAATATGAACCAAGAATTGGTCTAAACTAACACAAAAACACACTTGGCCCTTGGAAAATGGTCTCAGAAAGGAAACTTAAACTTGGTCTTGAGAAAGGTATATGTCTAAATCTATGTGTACACAAAATTTATTTTTGAAATGAAATATTGAACTTGGTCTAGGAAAATATCTAAACTAAACTTAAAGTAATTCAGGTTTAGGTCTAAGAATGGAATTGAACTAGGTCTTTGTCAAGGAACATGAGATTGGGCTCACAAATGAACTTGGTCTAGGCACAAAATTCAAACTAATCTTGAATCTAAGGATTTTGGTTTGAAATATAATGTATATTTGGTCTAGGTAAAATTTGAAAATAAGGCCAAACTTAGTCTACGTCTAAAAAAGAATTTGGATTAGCAAATGAAAGCTTGAACTTGGTCTAGGCAAAGATATTAAACTAATTTTAAATCAATCTAGATCTGGGTCTAAGTATGGAAATGAAATCCATTCCAAGTACCATGATTTAAATAAAAAAAGTAAACAACTTAAACCCAAGTAATAATCAAGACTAGCACATAAACTAATTGTCATTATATCAAAACTTGAAAGTGTATTTCAAACTTGGTTTGAGAGGCACATGGTCTTTGATAAAGGATCATGGTTTTAAAAAAAACATCATAATAATGATAGGTTTAAATTGGACTCCACATTTTGGGACTTTAGAATTGATTGTGAATGGGATCCAAATGAGAAATAGTCTAAACTAAAATAGGTAGTGTAACAACACCTTTTAGAAATGAATGCAAGAATTGTTTTTTTATCTTTTGGAATAACGTAAATGGTTTTTAATAATTGGGTAGAATAACACTTATTGGTGTAAATCTGTATGTATCATGTGTTTTGGCATTGGTCTTATTTTATTGTGGAAAATATTTTTATACCTAACATGAAAATAAATAAGAATATACTACTATTTTAACAATTGACATAAGGTTTCATCATATCCACCATAATCTACTAATATACCCATTCTTGAGAGGAATTAAGTGTTAGTCTAATAAATAAAAGTGATTTAAGGTAGAGTGTTTATCCCCAATCTATCTCTAAATAATATTTACATGGAATGGGACTTATAGTGTTAAATAAAATTGATATTTGTAAGATAATCCATGATAAGTGGGGTATCTATATCTAAAATTCTCACTTTGGCTATCTATATGATCACTTAAGTGTACTTTATAATATACATCAAATGGATGTGAGTAGAACTAGTTTGTTAAGAAAGGATACTATCCCTTTCAAAACCACTTCATATATCAATTGTTTAGTGAAGTGAGATGTCTAATATGTATATGATTTGAGGATATAATCAACTTTTTAGGTTAACCACTCAACCACTATCCAATAGGATAACATGCCAAATATTTATACCCCACTAGATAAGTGTCATTTCTATGATGCTGGGAGATGAAACCTCAAGTCAACAAACCCTAAAATACTTGAAAGGAGGCTATGAAATCCTACTTGCTAAGTAAAAAAATAAATAGAGGAAGAAAAAGTCATTTCTAGGTCATCTAAGTTCCTAAGAATGAGGATAGATCATACACAATTTTCTTTGGATAGACACAAAAGAAATCAAACTAAGTAAAATAATGTGAATTTTTTTTAATCATGGAATGGCAATGTGATTGAATTTTTAAACACCAAATTTCAAAATGTAAATGATGCTTTGAAACTTAAGAAAAAGTGTTAATTGGATTTGTTAGTTCATCAAACTTCTTACTTTTTCCTTTTACATTGAATCAAACAATTTTTGGATTCATTTGAGTTTGATAATGTTTTAAATATGGCTCAAAAATTTGGAAATTTTGAGTTCTCGAGTCTATGTCTCAAAATAATTTCATCATTTACCAGTGTAATTTTAGTGATAATGGTGTTAGTCTCACCATTTTAAACATGCACATAAAAAACACAAAATCAAATAAAAATATAATTGTTATTTATTTGGATGATTTCACTAATGCATTTGATGATCTAACTATTGAGGGGGGTTAATTCATCAATTTTAACCTACAAATAGGAAGAACATAAAACATAGAGAATGACAATTTTATTATTAAGATTTTTAATTTTGATGATTAGTTAGATAAATTCACTAATAAATAGAATGGAAATTAGGATATAAAAGTATTAAGAGAACAATTTCATTGTTTACAATCAATTTCACTAGTGTCTTGAACAATTTTCCATTTTTTTGATGCTTTTCTCATTTGTTCCTACCTAAATAAAACAAGTAAAAAATGTCATGGAAAATTTTTGCTAATGAATATGACTAATTCACCATCCTTACTAATGATGTCACTAATAACTTGAACAATCTCATCATTTTGAGATTACTTCACTAATTATGGTGTTGAATTCATCGATACATAGTCACAAATTCATCATGTTCACCTAAACATGTTTTTGAAGTTTTTTGGAGAAAAAGAAGAGAATTAGTTTGATAGAAGACAAATTATACCAACTATAAGGTAAGTTAATTAAAATATTTTATGGGGTACATCCAACCCTTTAGTAAGTCCCACTAGGCTTGCCATTATGTAATCAAGGAATCTACGAATAATGTTAGTTTATGCATTAGTAGAGTGAAAAATAAAAAAAAAACATCAAGAAATAGCATTACAAGTGTAGATACTTGGGGGAGAAAACAAAAAGCAAATAAAAAAACAATGCAAAGACAACAAAAACACTCTTCATCTTCTTTGTGAATTGTAATTTCAAGTTGGACTAGGGGGATTGTTTTTAGATTTTTTTGGTAAAGAGTCTTCATCAATGGTGCATGCACATCATCTCTTCTTGTTCACCTTTGAAATTGGCTATGGCATGTGTTTATTGTGGAAATTTCTCTATGGATTTATGTATAGTAAGTTTGGATTAATAAGTTTATCTATAATGTCCATTCAACCTTGATTTTATAAACTTTTGGGATCATTATTGACCATTAAATAAAGATCAAGATAAATGGTGGAGGATGAGTCCTAAAATTCATGATTGAACACATGGAATGTGTACGATATGACATTTAAGGCATTTTGGAGTGTGTAAAGGAAGGTTATATGGATACTGAAATGATGGCCTCTTAGAGTGTGTAATAAGGGTGTAAGAGGAAGAGTATGTAAGAGAAGTGTAAGAGATTATTTGCACTCCTATTTTTTCCCCTTGGCATTGTTTAATGACAAACTATTCGATGTAACAAAACACTTTTGATTTAGGAAAATAGGATAATTTTAAAAAATCATGAAATTTCCTATTAGAGGAAGATTAGGATAATGAATCAAAGATTAATTAGAATATATAAGAATGGAATATTTAGAATGTTATTTTATCCATTAAATATTCATTTAATTAGCTTTTAATAATGTTTACAAAGGTTAGAATTAGAATTGTATGCATTTTATAAGATTAATATTGTGATACAATCCATTGCCCCAATTAGGGATGTTTCATTATGATTTTGAAATAAAATGATAGATGTGTGGATAAATTAGGTTTAATAATTATTTTAGATTGAATTTGAATGTGATTGAAAAAAATCATTTCAAAATGTATTTTAGACATTGATGTGGTTAAAATGAGGTGTCTATAATGTGTACTACTAGATATTAAACTAGCTCATTAATAACTGAAGAGGAAGGTGTGTTAACCTTAGATGATGGGAAGCATAACAATTAAGTTAACATAGTAGCAACACCCACCTTATAAAACCCACTATTCATAATTTAATATCATGTGTACCTTGATGTTTGATGGATCTAAATCAAAGAGTAGGGGTGGTGATAAAGTTTAACTTATCAACCCAAGAGGAAGGTCATATTTGGAATCCTTATGACTATAGTTTTAATGCACCAACAATGTGGCTAAGTATGAAGCCTTGGTACATGGTAACCAACTTACACCAAAGAAAAAAGTGAAGAACCTAAAAGTAATAATAGATTCAAAACTTATTGTCAAATAGTTATAAGACACTATGATTATAATGAAATTCATATTTCTAGGTATCAAAATAGGGTGTGTAACCTAATTGAATACTTCAATTCATTTAACATCCAAATTCTACCCTAAATAAATAATTATGTAATAGATGCATTATTAATAGCTATAAGTACCTTGTAACCCATCAATAATTATAGGTTGAGGAGATTCTCTATAGATTTGATCTCTACTCCTTCCATTTCATACAACATCAAAAACTTCTAGGTAATCAATTATGTTCAATATATCATCAACTTCATCATGAACATTAATGCATTTGAGTCTCAGATCATTAATGAGGATGATAGGGAAGAGTTTAATTTAGACATAGAAGGTTTCATCAGCCTAAAGACTAATAATATATAAAAAGGCATGGTATCATTAGAGAGGCTATTTCACATAAATTATCAAAGATAAAAGGATAAAACAACCCCTAACAAAGGAATTCCCCATCAACATTATAATCTATGTAATGCAAGAGAAAAAAACCTATCCTTTTAGGCACAACTTGTAATGAGATTTAAAAGTAAAGGTTTGTGTAGGATTTGATGATTTTTTGAGAAATAATTGTATGGAGCTATGTTTTGAAAGTATTAAACACCTCCATCCTCACACATAGTGTCCTATTGAATCATGGTATCAAACCATTCTACCAAATGTAGAGGATAATGAATCTATTACTAGATCAATTTTTTTTCAAACAAGTGCAGAAGCTACATTATGTAAATATCATTTAATCTATTAGAAACTCCACCTAGGTGGCCAAATTTGTGCCCATTCAAAACAAGAGTGGAGATATTATACTCTATGTGGATATTATAAATATTAATAAAACTTCTAAAAAAGATAACTACCTTCTACCTTCACTTGATGAAGTCTTGAAAAGAGTGAATCTATCTAAAATGATGATATAAAACTCATAAGCTTTGGTTGAAAGATAATTCAAGAAACAAGAACAACACAATTGTAATAATGTTATCTCTAAGAAGAGATGTTTTATTGATCAAATTCGTAGATCCAAACATATGTCTATCTCTGAGAAGAGATGTCTCCTTTCCATTTTAGGTTACATATTAATTTATACACATTTTTAAGGTAGGAGGAGGATTTTGAAGGTCACCAATATCAAGGTAGATTAATTGGTTTTACTTTCATGATTTAAGATAATATATAATTTGAGGAATTTCTATTTTTAGAGATTTACTATTTTTAGATTACACTACTAAAATTAAAATTTAGGGAACTTCCATTTGTTTTTTAGGGGTAAAAACCCATTAAGTAGAGATCATGCCATCTCATGGTATTCCCCTCATTCTTATCCTTCCAATGGTTTAAATGGGGAGTCAAATGGAGCTATGGTGCAAAAGTTATGGCTCCTAAAAGTTGTACCACCAATTGGGGTAGAACCATCACCCAAATTGTCATCTGAAATGTTGCTCATATCAAATTATATCATTTATTAATGGATATTTAGGATATAATTAGATAACTTTCAACCATGAAGACATGATAGAAAACAATGTTTACAACTAAGTGGGGTATGTTCACATATAAAAGGATGTCATTTGGCCTAATAAATGTGGGTGCCAACTTCGAAAGGGCCAAGGATATTACAATCAAGGACTTTGTTGGTATGTACATATTCATATACATGAAAGACCTCATTGTCTTTTCAAATAACATATTTGAGCATGTGAAATACTTGAGATTAGTCTTACAGAGGTGTAGATCTCCCTAAACCTAAATAAATGCATATTTAGGGTCATACAAGGTAAGTGTTATGACACATTATATAAAAATGAGGTATCTTAATAGACCTAAAGAGAGTGGAGGCAATTTTAAAAATATCATTGCCTAGAAACATAAAAGAGATGAAGTCATTACTTGGAAAAATCAACTTCATAAGGAAGTTCATCTTAGGTTTTGTAGAGATGGTATAACTTGTAAATAACATGCTCAATAAGGATGTTAAGTTTAAGTGGATGACCTACAGCCCAAGAAACCTTTGTTCAAATCAAGATAATAATTATAAAAACATCAATGTTTATTAGTCTTGACTACACACAAACCTTGCACATATATTTATTTTCTTCAAAACACTCAATTAATACTATCTTAATATAAATAAAAGGAGATGGAAATAAACTACATATCTCATTTATGAGTGTTGGGTATGGATCAAGGTCACCAAAATTTTAAGCTATAATTGGTTGGACATGTGTAAAAAGTATATGATTTTTTACTTTTTTAGTATTTTGGATGTATGTGACCTTATAAGCATATGAAATAGAGTCAAGAATACAAAGATTCTTTACTTGTGGCATATTGAAAGACTAGCATGTAAAGATTTAGTGCTCTAAAATACTCTATGTATAGTGCTAAGATGTAATGAGATATGTTTCCCATGTATGGTAAAGATTTATGAAATAGTTTTATTATGGTTATCCTATTAATATTTTATTTATGTTTAGTGTGTAGTTAGCACTTTGGTTTGCCTTTAAATATATAATTCATTATGGTTATACCACATATTTCTATGTGATATTTCTATGTTTTTGTGTAATAGTGTACTTATTTATTTAATCAATGTTATTTAAGTCTAAATTATTGGATTATGTTTATCCTTGGTCTCTAATACGTAAGTTATCCCTACAATTATCATGTTCTAGAGTTTTACAAGAACCTATGCTAATAATGGAGTGGTGGGTATGTAACCATTTGGATGGAATATGCTGAGATGGTTTCTAGGAGAAAGGGATATAGAGAGATAGATAGATGAGAGAATCCAAAAAAAAAATAGAATAAGAAGTGATGAGAGTCAGAATAATTGTGAAGGATATTATTTAAGAACATATCTACATTAAAATATTTGAAATATTTTGGTGTGAGTTGCCTAGATTGTTAGCTGTGTGGATTTATAGGTTGGAATATTATTTCTTGAGCCCAAGTAGGATAAATCTTATAGTTTGGACATAGCATAAGTTAGACATACTATGAAACCTAGATACTAATTGGACATAAGAAGTAAACTATTAGATGAGGATAGTAATTGATGGTTATATTACTGAATTCATAGTGTAAGTATATGTAGCTTTTAAAGATGTATAAGATCAGTTCATCCAAGGAACCAGAGGGAAATTTGTGTAATGACTATATAATTAAAATTTTGGCTATAGAATTAACCATGGTGCCTACTCTAGCCAACATGAAGTAACCACATTAGGCACCATGGGCGTGTGTTAAGGATAAGTGAATGACAAAAAGTTGATTAAAATAAACTTAAAGTTGATCCCAAAAAATGGAAGGGAAAAAATTAGAGTGATAATAATATTATAGGATTATAATAGGAACTGTAATAATAGAGATGGTGGAATAAAACAAGAAATCTAGAATTAACTACAAATAATATTAGAGGTATGGAAGAAAGTGTTAGAGATGGAAACATGAGGAAAGAAGACAATAGAGATGTAAATATGCTAAGAGAAGATATGAAAGGTTTGGGGAGAAAAGAGTGTGCATAATATGTAAAAGTTCCTAATGAAGATAAATAAGTAGATAAAAATGATGCAAATATGAAAATAGTGTAAAAAGAAGAAGGTAAGCTAGTATTAGAATAATTATAAGATTGAGGTAGATAAAAATTAATGAAAGGGTTTCTAATTAGACCTAGGAAGCAAAGTTCATAGAAATATGATAGATTTGAATGCAAAACTATCATAGGTTTAAGTTCAAAGTTATAAGAAATTCAAACTATAAGTCATTATTTTCAAGACTAGGCATCCCCATAATCAAAATTTATTATTGGAAATTAAATTTTTTTAGGGGAAGTGGTGGATACAAATAGGTTTGACTCCTTTATATAAATATTTTGAAATCTAAGTGATAAAACAAATCAAGTTGCATATTGGAAGAAAAAAGAAGTAGAATTCTTATTTAAGACACCTAAAAAGACAAGTGCATAGTCAAAAATGCATAGGCAATAGTGCGTAGTCACATAAAGTCATGGTCACTAGTGTGAAGTTACTTTTAGTCATAGTTTTTAGTGTTTAGTAACTCATGATAGTAATTACAACTATACAAACTATGGAATTCAATGCAGGTATGTTTTTTTAATACCATATGATGGGTCTATGGATCAAGAGTGATATTTGGTAACTTGTGATATGAAATGGAATGTTAAAGGTATAACATTAGATGATGTTAAAAAGTGTGAACTCATAGGGACTTTATTAGGATGAACCTTAGAGTTCATTTGTAAAATGGATGTAAACACTCTAGACTTTATGAAAGTTAAAAGTCTATTTATAATAGAGTTTAAATTGAAAAAATGTAAAAGCCAAACTAATCATTATTTAAAGGACATTCAACAAAAGTCTAAAGAATAAATTGGAGAATGTGATCAAATTTTTTTTGATGTCATAAAAAAATTAAATATGTTTTTGAGGATAAAGATAAGGCTTCTTGATTTGTATAAGGGCTATAACTAAGAATTATATTTGATATTGCATATACCTAGTACATGACCACAATTAACACTCGATCTGTTACTTTATGAATGGAAAAAATAGAGGATTATGGGTATTCTCCCATATCTGGTTCTAAAGTTGAGGCAAATATAGATCAATTCATCAAAATAATAGATGAGATGCATGGAAAATATAATCTTAAACTAATATTAAGGTGCATAGAGTATATATGGGAAAGACATCATATAAATGATTATCCTAAGTTTAATAATAAGTTTTATGAGATATGTTGGGTATTAGGACATGTAACTTCCAAGTTTAATCTCTTACAACACTACATACAAAAATCATAAGGTTTGTTTTGTAATTTTTGTAAGTCCACTAACCATGATGAAAATAATTACTAAGTATTACAAGAGTTAAAGGAATATATTAATAATAATGTGTTCACAGTTGTATCAAACCAAATAATGACTATGCAATAAGTGATTCTAGTACTAGAAGTGAAAATTACAAGTGCAACTCAAGGTAGTAATACATGATGCCTTTATTTACCCAGTATAAATTTTAGGGTCTGGAAAGATAGAATAATACATCATCTCTATCATATCAATATTCTAGTTAGTATTAACATCTATGGAAAAATATGAACCTCCAGTAACAAAAAAAAGTTGGGCTCTGAGATCCCCTCAACACCAATATGGGGGTATGATGCATAGTAAAACCAACAAAGAGGGTATGTTGGATAATAGACACAAGGTTATGGATACTAACAAAACATATGTATATATGGAAGAAGTTATAGGGGAGGATATCAAGGGGGATATCAAGGAGGTCATTATAATGATAATCAACAAACCTAATCACCTATGTAATGTTATTTATGTATATAATACAATCTCTATGTGAGGAATTACCATACCAATTCATAAGTACAAATATACTAGATATATTATATAGTTGAGGGTCAATATAAAATTGAATATTATATAGATCTTAATAAATAAAAGATGGAGAGGTCAGTACACAATGTAAACATGATCAATGTGAAACTAAATGATAATGTATTTGTGCAAGTAGTCACTAGGAAATGAAGATTATAATGAGGGTTACCACCATTACAAATGCTATGGGATTATGGGATTATAAAATTTAAAAAAGATAAATATCTTGATCCTACTACTAAAAATAATTAGATGTACCAAGCTATGCAGGTCTTGTAGAGATCCAACAATAATCACATTTTGAAGGTGATAATATAGCCATTGATGCTAAAATATATAGAAATATTTTAAGAATCATGATATAATATGGTGTCTTGACTTCCATGCTAAACTTGATGAAGATACTTAGCACCTACACAATGAATATATTTCATATAACATCACTAATTTACTAAATTATCTTAAAGTGCACACATTGAGGTCAATAACATTTTGAAAAACTAGTATGGTATGTTAAGATAGAGAAACCTTGGGATGTTGATTCTCGTACGGGCATTGAGTTGGTCAGATATGAGATTATGAAGGAAGTGTTTGATTTTGGTACAATAGTTAATATTATTTTATAATCAACTTGGGAAGTCATTGATCAAATGACCTGGAGCTACAGTCTAGTTACTCTCAGATTGGTAGATTATAGAAGGGTGGATCCCATTGAAAGGCTAGAGAATATTGAGATTAAAGTATCCAAGCTCAGTCTACATTGATATTTTAGTTCATTATTATGAAGATAATAGAGACCCATTATCCTAACTTAATCCATAATAAATGGGCATATGATGTCCAAATTACCATTACCACTATGCATAATCTGATAGAGGTGCATCAAGGATATAAGATAGTGGTCATACCCCTTAATAAGTCTGAGAAAAATCTATATATCATCCCAAAAGATCTAGAGTCTCCTTATGCCTATGGGGATAATAGTTGGTTTAAGGTCAACACAAATGAAAGGAAAGATACTTTATGATAGGTATAAATATTATAAATCACATAATATGTAGTAGGAAAAGAGACCAATATATAAGACTGTTATGACAGTCTCTAGCTAGGCAATTTCAAATAGGAGAATGTGTTTTTCTCTTAGTGTGTTATCTGATGAAATATGAAGTAGATTTCTTATATAATATAGGTGAAAAAATGATGGATTATATACAACCTAATTTAGAGGGTGTTTTACCTTGGGAGATATGATCATCCATAAGTGGTGACTTAAACACTCATATGTTGAACTAGGTTTAGAGTGATCATGAGATACGACATATGTGCATGTTGTTCACTATTGAATGAAAAATACCTTAACAATTTTTTATAAAGGACATTAATACATTCATATTTAGGATTGAAAAACATGTGTTAGAGGTGGAAAAACAATTTAATGAACTCAAATATGTGCTAAAGGGACTACTACAACTTGGTGAGTAGTGCAAAGAAATACATATATTCATTAGAAAGAAGCATGTGAATTTTTCATGCAATATTCTAACTACTAAATACTATGAAATTAAAATGTCCTTTCCTCTAAGAAGTTCAATGCCCTAAGTTACAAACCCATCAATGTGTGGATTTATGGATTACAAAGGGAGTATATCCAAGCTATTAGGTGCACATTTTTAAACATATGTTGGTACCTCTACCAAGAGCCTAGTATATTCACCAAAAGCACAGGAGATAGACCAAATAGTCAGAAAAATTATAACAAGACTTAAAAAAGACTTTTATGTTTTAAGATGATAATCCGTTGGTGAATAATTCCTTACATAAATTTAAAATATTTCCATGTCATGGATGAACAAAAGAGTTACAAATTATAGCTAAATCATCATCTCAGCAAGAAGCAGTGCAAGATTTGAATTTGGTAATTCATAATTATAGCTTCAGTCAACAAGAACAAGATATTGTTAATCCATGTAGTAGAATAATAGATGAAATATTAGAGTCTAGTGATAGTTATAGATATTTTGATCTATAAGGTTTATTTGAACTACAATATGAAGCTAAACCAAAACTAGTTCAAAGTGTAGAGCAAGTTAAGAAGAAAGACTGTACAATGTAAACATTCCACAATGGGAAGGTAAGTGCATATTACAAGAATATTTACCTAGTGGATCTAAAAAAGTATATCAATAAACCTTGAAAAATTTTGAGTGAAACATTAGAATATAGGATCTACCAAAGCTTGTGATTTTTGGTGACTACTAAGGACAAGAACAAATCTCAAAATCTTTACAATTACTCTGAGACTATCAAGATGTACTTCTAACCAAATTTTATAAAGTAAAATGTGTAGATCCTTCCTTTGGAGAGATTCAAATAGAATTGATAAAGTGCACTAAACCCATCAAAAATTTCCAATATAATTTCAATCCCAATATGAAGATCAAAATAAAAACTAAATTGGATTAAATTCAAAAGGCATTAATTATTTATCCAATTGAGAAATTAGAATGTGTAATCCCTATAGTTGTGTATCCAAATAAAACAAGGGAAATTTGAGTTTATGAATACTATCACACACTAATTTTTTTTTATTTAAATGACCCATTCCCAATACCATTCACAAATGAAGTCATTGAGTCTATCATAGGGCATGAAGTGTAATCATTCACATATGTCTTTAATGGGTACCATTAAATTTTTATCACAATCGAGGATCAAGATAAGAGTAACTTCATAATTAAATGGGGATCATTCACACATAAGGTAATTCCCTTTGGCCTAAAGAATGTGTTTAAAGTATTTTATAGAGCTATAATAAATATATTCAAAGACTTAACTCATGAATTTATGGAATTTTATTTGGATGATTGGGTTATTTTCTATTTATTTAAATAACATTTGTCAAATCTACAATTAATACTAGAACAATGTTACACTTTATGCATTGATTTGAATTTAAATAAGTGTTTGTTCTTTATACCTTTTGGTGTTATATTAGGCCATTATCATATACATACATACACATGTGTGTGTGTGTGTGTGTGTATGTATGTATATATATATATATATATATATATATATATATATATATATATGTATACATATATGTATACATATATATATGTATACATATATATATGTATACATATATATATGTATACATACATATATATATATATATATATATATATATATATATATGTATATACATATATATGTATATATATATATGTATGTATATACATACATATATATACATACATATATATATATATACATATATATATATATGTGTGTGTGTGTGTGTGTGTGTGTATATACATATATATATATATATACACATTTATATACATACATACATATATATACATATACATATACATATATATACATATACATATACATATATATATATATATACATATATATATATATACATACATACATACATATATATATATGTATATATACATATATATATGTATGTATCTATATATATATATGTATATGTATATATATATATATATATATACATATATATATATATATACATATATATATATATATATATATATATATATACATTATATATATATATATATAGATATATATCGGTGTGTGTGTGTGTGTGTGTGTGTGGTATTTTTGTTGATATAGATAATATTGTTGTGAGAGTATGGATTTCACCTCAAACTAACTCTACATAAGTGCACACATCTCTTGGTCATACGAAATAATACATGAAGTTTATGAAATGCTAGACAACCATATCGGTGCCAATGGAAGATTGATACAAAAAGACACAAGTTTTGAGTGGACAATATACTGCCAAAAAAAACCATTAATCTAAAAAAAAGCATATTAACAACACTATTTCTATTTTTATTCAATATAAAAATCCATGTCACATACATGTGGATGCTTATGGTACTATAGTATGAGTTTCCCTAGTGCAAGCAAGTAAAGGTGGGTTGGATCATCCCATACATTTTTCCAACAAGAAGATATCAGTTGTATAAAATAACTTTACAACTATATAGAGAGAGGAATTAGCTATGGTGTTTTCACTATAGAAATTTCAACATAAATTTTTAGCTACATTGTTTTAGTTCTTTACGAATCACTAGGCATTGTGTTACCTAGTTAACAAGAATACATAGTTATTCAGGGATGTTACATTAAAGATAATAAGGAAGATATTGTGGACATATTAGATCAAGGAAATGTCCCTACATACTATATAAAATGTGATTAAAATCAAATTGTCACCTTATATATACGTATAATCTCATCAATGGGTTTTTGTACAAGCTAGGTAGAGATGATGTGATGTATAGAGTATCACTAGAGCATGAATGACCACAACTTCTTTAGGAATCTCATCACATAATTACATGGGATCACTTTGTAGTTGAATCCACTACTAAAAAATTATATAGAGTGGTCTTTGGTAGATTACCTCTTTTTAGGATTCACACAGAATAACTAAGCATTGTGATGTATACCAATTAATGGCTAAGCCAAATAAATCTGACAAAATGTCTTTGGTTCCCATACTCATATAAAAACCATTAGAATAATGGGGAATTGACTTTATTGGTCCTATAGATCCTCTTAACAATTGAATACATGTGTGGTATATCATTATTGTAATTGATTACTTCACAAAATGGGTAGAAACAACTATGACCTTAAGTTATGGTGTGAAGGATGCTGCTAATTTCCTATATGACAATATCATCACAAGGTTTGAATTCCCAATCAAGCTTGTTAGCAACATAGGAACACATTTACTCAATAATACTATCAAAACTATCACTAAATATAATATGATGTAACACCACAAAATCATATCTTATCATCCCCAAACAAATGGGTAGGCTAAAGAATCAAATAAGGTATTGGGGAAAATACTAAAAAATATTTGTAATGTACAAAGGTATGATTGCAACCTATAATTATTTGGGCATAAAAAATAAATTAAAAGTGTGTTGCATGTTTAAATACCTTTCATATTGTTTATGGTATTGAATTAATAATGCCTATGGAGTATATAGTTCCAATCTTGTGCATTACAATAATGATGAGGCTTGGTGATTATGACTCTCTAAATCAAAGGTGATTGGAATTTGTTAAAATGAATAAAATTTGACAAAGGGCACTATGGACATAGGAGATACACAAGTTAAGTTAGAAGGCATAATACGATCATATTTTGTGTTCTCAATAATTATATCTAGGGAAAGTGGTATTGCTATATGGTAGTAAGTTTAAGGCATTCCTAAGAAAACCAAGCATTAGATGGAAAGGATCATGTATCATACATGAAATTTCACAAGGGACTATAGTGTTAAAATATCTACAAGGAACATTACTTCTAGGATGAATAAATGGATTTATTCTTAACCACTACCACATTTAATATCTATCACTTTATTGATAACATGAGTGGGTGTTATGTGGAACCATCTAGTTAGGTTTTTAGTTAATATTTTTTATTTTTTTTGTTTAGGGTCATGTATTTATATAGTTGAATTTTTGCATCAGAACACAACACAAATGTAAGGATTAGTTATAGTCTTAAGTTGAAATCATATTTTGGAGATATCCTAAGGAAGGGCATATGGCACCAACTCTAGGGTTAGTGTAATAGGTCTAGGAAGATGGTGATGATAAGACATGTATGATAAATAGATGAATATTGACAAGGCACTTGAATTATATTGCATTTTTCCTAAAATGGATTGTGTGCTTAGTTAATAGATTAAATCATAAAATAAATAGGTTAAATTAAAATATATCACATCACATCAAATAACTACTAAGGGATCAATAAAGGATTCTAGATGAAAAAGGGTCACTATTAGATAAAATTTTACCAATTAACATTAAATGTGGGAAGGAAAGCTCATGTGAAACTAATAAACACATTTTATCTAGTAAACAAAACATAATTAAGTGTCAAAAAGATATATAATAAGGGGAATGGAAAATAGACATACATTACACACTTCTTTGAATAAGAAAATTTTGTGACTTACTTTCCAAACATCTTCAAGCTCATAGATTGCATAATAGAGCTCTAGTAACTAAAGTAACTCTTCATCTCAATCAAAAACTACAATTATGGAGTGAGGTCCACTATTGATCCCACTTATAGATGCATAAAATGAGGAGATGGGAATTGTCTTAATTTTGTGACAAATTTAATAAAATGACACTGACCCTTTTGAATTCAAGGATCAAGAAGAAGTAACTTTGTTTAACTATGAGCCTCAAAATCCTATAGAAGTTGGAATCCTAGTGCTCCCACACCCACTATGAGGTTTAGACATAAAAATATTGATAAATATGCTTACATTTAGTTAGGATGATAAGGCGATGCTTACCCTCCTAAGTAGATATAACCAAAGGGGATATTCATTTATCCTAATATGTTACAATTTGGATCAATGCCCAATCTATGGCATGAGCTACAAGTCTCCCAAACCACAAAAAATTACTTATCACATACTAGATCAACATTTATCTCATTCATTCAGACACTAGGGAGAAATATACAACTAGGATACGTATATGAATACTAATTGAGTCCATAATAGATGCTTCAGTGAAATTTTTTGTTCAATTCATCATAAAGAAGTTTTTTGTAGACAAAAAATTAGTCTAAGTAGGGAACAAAATGGGTCATAAATATCACATATTACATGATACACCTACGTAAATATTTTAATTAGACCAAGTTTTTGGCATTAGAGTTAACTACAAATATTGAGAATGTATTTGTAGGTACTTTATAGATTTCTAATATTAATTTTTGGTCTTAATTTTTTGTTTTACATAGTGGAAATTCCTAGAATAACCTATTGATGTCACTATAAATTTTTGGACTAACATCACTTCACAAATATTGCATGAACCAAAATATGTAAATATTATAAACAATTGCATAGTTTTAACACATGGTGGATTGAGGCCCTATCTTTGATCAATTCAAACCTCTGAATTGATTAGGATGTCATATTATATATAGGGAAACATGCATAGGTAACCAAACTACATAATAGTGTATAAATCAAAGTGCATGAGATAGAAACTCAAACTATGATTTAAATGTAATTTTTCATCACAATGTTGGATTCACAAGTAGAAGTGTGGAGATTAAAATATTTAGCTACAAGGTTCATGCAACGCTCATGATCTATTAATTTATAAGGAAAACAATTAGTCCTAGAAGGGGCATAATCATAACATCAAACACACCTTCAAGCCACACCAAAAACAACAACAACCTCATTGAAACAATATAAAGGAAAAATAAAGGCAGCTATATGGTGATCCTCACCACCACCACCAAATAAGAGAATGCATCACACAAATTCATGGTTGGATAATATAAATATCTCAAGGATATTAGGTGAGTGCGACCTATGATAAATGGGAGTGGATGATCAGGAAGAATTGAATACTATGTTTTAGATTATGGTAAAAGCAGGTTTTGAAGGGGCCCCGAAACCCTAGTACAAGGAAAAAATATAGAGCAACCAAAACACAGACAAAGTCTAAAAACTACTACAAGGAAGTAGCAAAAATAGGTTTTAAATGGACCTAAAACCACCGGAAAGACAACCGGTCACAACCCAAAAAAATAGAGATCTGGCACCACCTTAGACATAGGAAGACAACAAGAAAACAAAGAACTAGACCAGATTCTTTACCAGCAAGAGGAACCAAATTATTCATCCAGTTCCAATATCATTTTCATTGTTTCTTTTTCTTTCAAAATAGTATCCTGGGTAGTGGTTTCCACCAGCATTGCTCTTTTTTGTGTTACCTTCTTTCTAGTACTTTGTCTTGTTCTTTTCCTAGGTCCCTCCAAAGATTTAGTCTCCTCACTGGCTCTTTTACCAATATTGATAGCAGCAGCATAAATATTGGACGTAGCTTCCTCCATTTTCATTCTATTGTCCTTAATTAGTTCTCGGAGGTTTTTCTCATAGGATTTGAGCTTGGCTGGGATCTCTCCTATCTGATTATCCATATTGTTGATTTTGTTTCATACCTCTTTCAGGGTATCTTCCATTGTTTCCACTTTCCTTTTGAGGTTCATAACCTCCCTACACATCCAAGAATCAAATTGAGAAGATGCCTCTGCTTTGCAATTAACCTATTTCATTGGTGTATGTGTTTCATCATTCAGTTTTTTCCCCCTCCATTCCTCAGAATTTTTATTAGGACTGTTCCTGTCTTCTTTAGTGATATCTTCTCGACCCTTATGTTCCTGCTCTTTAATTCCATTTTGAATTTCCATTTCCATATCTTGATTATCATCCTGCCCTGTGGTTTCCTTTTTGTTCTTTGATGCTGGGTCCTCAATAGGGTCATCTTGGACAAAATCAGACTCTGCCTCTTTCTGGTTTTCCTCAGTGTCTTCAGTTCTGTTTGCAGAATCCTCCTCTATATTGACATCATCTTTTTCATTCTTCTCAGGACATTCTTCATCCTCATTAGAGTTTGTAGCCCGACTTTCAGTTCCTTCTTCTTCCTCCAAGTTTTCCTCACTGGGTTTATCAATACTCTCCCGCTCCATATCTTCTTCTACAATCTGCTTTTTAGTACTATGGAACTTGATTTTGCCTTTCTCAGTAACACATTCACTCTTTCTGTTCCCTGACTCCTTGTTTTTCCCCTGTTTAGGGTG